>JASSUY010021821.1:0-10634 GCA_032466535.1 Forpus xanthops | reverse complement strand
TTAAGATCATCTAGTTCCAATCCCCCTGCTATGGGCAGGGACACCTCCCACTAAACCATGTCACCCAAGGCTATGCCAAACCTGGCCTTGAACACTCCAAGCAATGCCTATTTACTTAAATATTAGTAAAATTGCCACAAATACACAAAAAAAAATCTCAAACCTCCAAAAAACCCACCCAAATAATCTGGTAGGGAGACTTTACACTATTCTGTACGTTATTACTACAATCATATGGGGACAGAAGGGGCCACATATTCTGATGGCTTGATCATGATGTCTAAACAAACAAACAAACAAGGAAAAAAAAAACAAACAAGAGGTTAACAAAAATGTTAAATTATAAAAGCAAAAGAGACAAAACTACCAGATATAGAAATTAGTCATATTTTTCCTAGCATTTAGTCACATTGTTTACAGCAGTATGAAAAAAAAATTACCTTTATTACCCAGGTTCTTAAGAAAGACATGTTTAAGCAAACACACATATACACAAACAAAAAAATAACCCTTTATGTTCTTCACATTTTTTTCTCCACCTCTATATTCAAGCAGTGTTCTGATCTTTCATGTTAGGCTGATAGTCTTTGTGAACATACACCCTCATTTGTAATGTTTTTGGTGAATTCACACCAGTGTACTAAACCAGAGTATCCTTTATTCAGCTCCATGGTTTTGCAAACAAATAACAGCCTGTAGGGATGCAGTACATCAGCTGCTTAAAAGATAAACCTACCCAGCTTGATGAAAAGTCCTCACCACCTTCCTGTTGAGAAAAAACAGTTATACATTTCTAATAAATGAAGCAGGAACTGTCATTTTTTTGGCAAACTGATAGCTAGCTTTAACAGCCGCATTGCCACAAGTTGCTTTTCCAAAGTAATTACCGTCAGGCTCCCTGTGGTATGCAGTGTTTAACACATTTCTTCTGTGTTAATGAATGCAAAAGCAGGCAACACCACTATTAGTAATTGCTTTTTATTCGTAGTCCTCATTTTCCAGATAGGTCACATTAAACACAGCCATTAAACAATAGCGGTTGAGATTATCCATACAATGTATGCTGCTTTTGTTTGGGATTTTTTTGTGTCATTCACCAGTCATTGGTGCAACTTTGAGGGGTATGGGGAGGCAGGGGCTGATAAATGGGAATACCAACCTGCATCACAATTGGGCCAGAGAAGGCAAAACCTGAATCAGGTTTCATTCGATTACACTTCAAATCCACAAATCTTGATAGCCAAAACTCCCATTTAAATTAATACAATAATAACAACTGTCTGATATCAAAAGAAAGTAATTAGACAATAATGAGTGGTCATATACTATCCTGGGCTTCAGACTCCTTCTTGACCTCAGCAATTTCCCTTCCATTGGACAGCAAGCAGATTGAAAGTTTGTTTGAATGATGTATCTTGCTCCACTATGAGCAGTGTTTGACTTCTAGGAGGAATTTGAAGTGGGAAACCTATATTCTCAAGCGGCAAATCACATTTCAGGAGAATCTCTTGATAAACATGCTAAGAAAAAAAAACAAAAGAAAAACAAAACTCACAGAACAAAACAACCAACTAACCAAAAAAAAAAAAAGCTGATTTGGAGAGCTGATTTGATTGGCCGGTTGTTACAGGAGCTCCCAGTTTCCCAGTTGCTGGCTTTCATTAATAATAGAAAACCAGAATGCTTTATTTGCTATTCACAGTGTACAGCACAATTTTATTAGTTACTTGCCTTCTCTAACTCCGCTGTTCTCTTTATAACCATGTGGTAGATATTTTCTTTTATTCTTATAAAACATGTATGTAAGGAATGAAAGCAATAGCTCCTAAACTTTATCTTTCATTGCTGCCTCTTTCTCCAGTGGTTATAGCAGACACCATGGAGAAAACATACCTTTTTAATTCTTTTGTGTGTATTCCTTCCTGCACACACACAATCATGTTAATTTAGACAGAATCAGCAAAACTCACATTGCATAAGCTCTGCTGTTTATTGGTTTGTTATGTATCCATTCTAATTCATGAAAAAGATTTCTTAATCTGGGATATCCTTATTGGAAGAAGTATGGCAGAGATCTACAGCACAAGGCAGTTGTCAGACAAATTAAATAAAAGCAAAATTTCCTAAACTCTTCTATAAAGCTGTGAGTCATGAATTCTGAACTACCTTAAAGTGGTAAATAAATAATCATTACTAAATACAGATAATGTGTTAAACAGCTAAAACTAGTAAATCACTAGTGACAGAGAGCCTTAGGTAAATTCTTCTTACATTGACACAGCCCTTTCTCAGAGTATTGTGGGTTTATGTCTTCAGAAACATACAATGAATTGTACAATAGGTTACTTAGTGTTAAAATAATTTATAAAATATGCAAATCTCCATCACTTGACTGCATTTACATACTGGCTTAGATTTTGCTGAATAATGGATTTCACTGGCAGATCTAAAGACTTGGTGCACAGACACTGAAGTGATGGGCACCACGGAAATACGTATAAGAGACTAATAAGCAATAAGAAATCCTCTCCACCATGGAATTTCAAGCTATCAAGCAAAACCAATCTCTTGTCTCCTGGCCAAAACAAGAAAAAAATATATAACACAGACAACACCACATTTTAGATACATAAATTGTCCAAAATATGGAGAGTAGCTTGATAAAATGTACAATATCCTTTTTTTTTTTTTTTGTTCTACATGTAATTGTAGCCTTTTATTTCAACAGGAGGAGCAAAATGCAAAGTGTCAGAATTGTTGTCTCCCAAAGACAATTCATTGTAGGACTGGCTAGCTAAAATCACCATTTAACAGCAATCCCAACATCAAAACAGGCTGTTGGGTCAGCTTTCTTTCTTGAACTGATGAAAGCTATGGCTTTGTGGGATTTGAGATTGCCAACATCTTATATGTGTTTGCAAAGTAATGTTACATTTAATAAACCAAATGCACCACTTTAGAACCATGCACCAGCGTGGTATTTCCAATAGAGTATCTGAAGTATATAAGGGAAGAATCCTGAGATAAACATTATATTCTTCTGTTGTTCTTGTTCTGTGCAAGTTCATTTTAAATGTGGGCTATTTTTTAACTTTCATCTGAAGGCAATTTTGAATTTTTCAAATGCACTAAAAACACCCTTAGAAAACAATAATAAAAAGTAGAAATTATATCCCTTCCCCCCTTCTCCCACCCCAAAAATATAAGCAGTGTATATCTAGAACTGCAGTAAGAGTTTGCACATTCTAAAGAATCGGATAAAATCCTGCTCATGGCACACTGGCATTCACGTTTTTCATCTCTCTGACCTTAATACCAAAACTTTGAAAACACTGGCATCTCTTAGGAAGTCAATCAAATATACTTCGTTAAACAGGCTGACTGCATGTGTTCGGAAACAAAACAAAACAAAACAAAACAAGGAAGTTCCGGATGTTGGTTCAAGTGTAATTCTTGTTATTAAACATGAGTTTGCAATAGAAGCTTCTACAAGGACTTGCACATAACAATGACTGATGGATGTATTTGTAGGCCGTTCAGTTAGCTCCATCAGCTCACTCAAACACATTTTGAACAGATTATGTACTGCAGTACTTCGTAGACCATACATTAAACAAGAGACTTTGCTCTGAGGCGCTGCTTCCCACAATCCATGGGGAAAAGGGAGCAGGAAAAAACAAAACTCATAGAGTTCGACAGCTACCGAGGCAACACTTGCCATTTACAATATAAGCCCAAATATTTTTGCAACACAACTATATATTAATTTAATAAAATACACAATATAGCTCTTATACACTCAACAATTTGGCTCATATGCACTGAATCTGCAATAAATCAATAAAAATATGTCATTTGATGTAAACACATTGAATCTTCTTACATTTGCACATTTAAATGATTATGTGACTTTTGTGGATCTCTAAGACATTTTCACTTTCCTGAGCTATTTTAGTGTCCACAAATGAATAAAAAAGTGTTAACAATGTTAATTTATTTTCTGTATTACCCTTAAACACAAATTGTTTTTTTTTCAAACTTTATTTTACTTTAGTTTTTTAAAACTTACTGCTAGCTATTTATGGTTTTGTTGGACACTAAAATGCTAAATAGATATTAAAATCTTTTTTTTCCTTTTTTATCAAGTGAATTAGCTTATGTGTGTGCAGGACAAGATGGACTATATCATTTTACATTTTACCTTAATATGATATGACGTGTTTTACTAATGATCAGGATATGCTTTGTTGAATAATGATCTGGAATGGTTTTTTTTTGTTTTCGTGTTCTCTCTTTTTTTTTTTTTTTTTTTTTTTTTTTATATATTTATGGCAGGTAACTTTGTACATAAACGTTTACCACAAATGAATGTTAATGTTTGATGTCACTTGGACTACTACAAGAACTCATTTTAGGACTTTCAGTAGAATTCTGTGGTAACTGCTGGAAATCCACCACAGATCAGAATTATTCAACCCTGTTTTTCTTGGGGTTTATACGTAAACAGTAAAATCAGCATTAGCTGCTGAGGACAGTCTTATAATATTAGACGCATTTTTATTCCATCTTTCTCATACCTTCCTAACAGATTGTCAAAATGGCACCGTCTTTCCTTCTTTCATTTTGTTCTTAGTGTATTTGATTCTGTCCTAATGAAATTTTGGACAAAATGAAACCAGCATCATTTGTCAAAAAGAAAGAGCAGTGAAAAGAACATACTTGTGGGCACTTCAGATGTTCACTAAAAGCCTTAAAGCAGCGTTGGTCTTCTTTCATTTGTGTAAATCTGTTACAAGCAGGGGATTTACTTAATGATTTACTTTTAATCAGCAGAAGTGGAACACAACTGCCAGCTTGTCCTTATTTTCCCCCTCACTTTCTGACGGCCACAGGGTCGCTTCCCCGACAGTCCTGCAAGAGCTTGTCTATTTCTCTCACAACTTCCTCGGCATCCACCGACTCTCTGCCTAGATCCCGGGCTGAACGATCTAACTGCTCAAGAACAGAGTCCATCTCACTCGAGTCTCGGCTCACTCGGGAATGCACATCTGCAAAGGCCCTAGCCATCTGATCTGACGCAATGAAGGGAGTGTCTTTTGACTGTTTACTAGGTGAAAGATACTGACTGTCAGTTGACAAGTACGGGCTGCTTGGTTCAGCCAAGGCTCCTGATTTCACTTCACTACCATCCAGTGGTCCTTTTGTTGAGGTGCAAGGCTCAATGCATGTCTTGTTTGGGCTGCTCGATGCTGAGGGAACCTCCTGAAGCAGAGGACTCAGGGCACGTTTGGCTTTTAAGTAAGGTTTAACGTTGGCAATGAGAATAGTGTGCTCTCTCTTGTCTTTCCCAAAGGTACAAAAAGTCTTCTTCCCGGTGGGATTCACAGTTTCGTATGTCTCAGTCTCAACATTAGCTTCAACTGTGGGTACAAAGAGATTTGTGCGATAATCTGCATTCTCAGCCTGACTAGCTGCAGGAAACTGTGGCATCCAACACCTGTCAGAATGACCAAGCACTCTGCATTCATCTGTGCAGTTAACACATTCTTCTTGCTCTGTAAAACAAAGGAGAAAGAGAAAAAAAAATCTAATTATAAGTGGATTTTTTTTTTTTAATTAATGAATAGACTATGTTCAACATGTTATGGGCTTACTTGACATCTGGTTTCTTAATTATGGTGAAAAAAGAAGAAGCTATAATTAAAGTATTTCAGAAAGATTGTATAAACCTGCTAGTTAAAACAATAGATTTATTTAACTCTGTTCTCTACGTATTAAAGCATTCACACAGCCCAATGGAAGCATAAAAGTGTCATTAGAGAATCATTCACAGTGGAACTGAGCTTCATCTGTAAACTAATCTGCTGTAGAAATCTGTTAGACTTTATGCTGTGAAACTCATCCTAGAAACAAGTGAACAGTACGTAAGGAACTCAAAAGACAATATCAGGATTAATTTGTCAAATCAAATAACTGAGCAATGACTGCTTTTCTGGAAATACAAATACCTTGTAAAATCAGCAAGCTGGCTTTTCATTTTTGTCACCTCCATTTAGTTTATAATTGTTACATTGTGTGGCAGTCACAAAATAAAAAGGTTTTCTTGAAAAGCATACTTTTCCTGCTGAGAACAGAGAACTAGAGTTTTCCATCAGTATGCATTAAGTATAAGCTTGTCAAAAAGCGCATAATGCAATTTTATTAGGCATGCAAATGGATCACGTAATCAGTTTTCCCCTTTTTTGTTTTGTTGCAAGTAAGTGAAAATGGATTTGCTCAATATATACAATTTGGAAGAATGACACACTGTGACACATTATTTGAACTAATAATGTTTTCAAGTAGGATTTCTATATCATTTCTTTCAAAGAATACAGTTAAGCACATTATTTTATTCACTATATTTTTAGAACATAAATTTTAGTACTTTTTTTTTCCAATTCATAGAAATCTTTTGCTTTAAAAACTTGATCTTGCCTGCCAATTTACAGTAATAAAAGATATTTGGGCCACAGTTTGCCATTTTATAATTGTACACGTGACTCCAACCCAATGTCAGAGATAAAGAAATTTACTGAAATTCCCCAATATCCCTTCAATCGTTTTTTCTTTTTTAGAAAAATACAACTCTGAACTGAGATGCTTTCTCTTTCTTCTTCTTAGTACTCTATATTCAGTACTGATAGAATAAATGCTTTTATAATCTCTGTGTTTCAATTTGCTATACACTGGCCTTTAGCTGTTCAGTATTTTCTTCCACAAAATATGGCTTCAGATATTCATTTTATTTGAGAAATTTATTATTTACAAAATGCCTGAAATTCCAGTTAGACAGAAAACTGTGATTAAACCTTTAAATGTAAAGGTGAAACACACACACAGACATGCCCCACAGATCTTCAGAAAAGCAGAGTAAACTTGTTGACCCAAAGATACAAAAAGTTGAAGTGATCATCATCTTTCTAAATTAGAAAATAAATTTCTAGCAACCTTATCATGAACAGATTCTTAACAGTTGCACTGCAGAATTCTGGCACAGAACAAACACTAAAGGTGATCTATGAGAATCCAATAGTGTGAACAGCTTTAACTGCTCTAAAAATATATGAACAAATGTGATATAAATTTAAATAAAAGTGTGTTATGTCATGATAAACAAAGTAGACAGGCTGATGAAGTTGGGGTTCTTCAGCCTGGAGAAGAGAAGGCTGCTTGGAGACCTCATAGCAGCCTTTCAGTATCTGAAGGGGGCCTGTAGGGATGCTGGGGAGGGACTCTTCATGAGGAACTGTAGTGAGAGGACAAGGGGTAATGGGTTCAAGCTTAAACAGGGAAAGTTTAGATTGGATATGAGGAAGAAATTCTTTACTGTAAGGGTGATGAGGCACTGGAATGGGTTGCCCAGTGAAATTGTGAACGCTTCATCTCTGGCAGTGTTCAAGGCCAGGTTGGACAAAGACTTGGATGGCATGGTTTAGTTAAGAGGCGCCACTGCCTATGGCAGGGGGGTTGGAACTAGATGATCTTAAGGTCTTTTCCAACCATAACTATTCTATGATTCTATGAATCTATGATTCTAAATGAGGGTGAGATAATTTAATTAGCAACACTTCAGTGAAAAAGTTTCATTCTGTATATGTGCTCCCTACTTTGAGTTTAATATCTAAGATTGGTGTAAACTCTAAAAAAAATATTAAAAGCAAGACAGAATGAAGTACAGTGTGAGGAGAATACAGAGTGATTTTGAGGACAAGAATGTTGCAGAAAGGCTTTAAATAGAAAAATTATAGAGGTGAGTCAGCTTCACCTCTGTGCCTGATCATGGAACAGATCTTCCTGGAGATATATCAAAACATATGGAAGACAGAGAGGTAATTAGAGACAGCCAACACAGCTTCACCAAGGGCAGATTGTGTCTGACTAATCTAGTGACCTTCTATGACAGAATAACTACATCAGTGGAAAAGTGAAGAGCTATAGGTGTCATCTACCTAAAGTTTTGTAAGGCTTTTGATAAGGTTCTGTACAATATTGTTTCTGCGAAATTGGAGAGATACAGGTTTCATGAATAGACTGTTAGATGGATAAGGAACTGGCTGGATGGCCACAAGTGAAAAGTTGTGGCTAATGGATCAATGTCCAAGTGGAAACTAGTAATGAATAGTGTCACTCAGGGGTCCACACTTGGACATTGTTTAATATCTTCATCAATGACAGGGACTGTGGGATTTACTGTGCCATCAGCAAATTTGCTGATGCCACCAATTTGTGTGGTGCCTTCAACACACTGGAGAGAAGGGATGCCATTGGACGGATCCTGACAGTCTTGAGAGGTGGACTGGTGCAAACTTCATGGAGTTCAACAAGGCCAAGTTCAGGGTCCTGCATGTGAGATGAGGAAATCACTAGTGTCAATACAGACAGGGGGATGAAAGGATTGAGAGCAGCCTGTGGAGAAGGACGTGGTGATACTGGTGGATTAAAAATTTGACATGACCTTGCAATATGCGCTCATAGCTCAGAAAGTCGATTGTATCCTGGACTTCATAAACCGTAAGATGGTAAATTTAGATTGCACATAAGTAAGAAACTCGTTAATATGAAGGTGGTGAGACACTGGAACAGGTTTTGTGGGGAAGTAGTGGATGTCCCATGGTTTGAAGATTTCAAAGTCAGGTTGGATGAGGCTATGAACAACCTGATCTAGTGAAAGTTACTCCTGCACATAGCAGGGGTGTTGGACTAGATGGTTTTTCAAGGTCCCTTCCAACCCAAGCCGTTTTATGATTCGACAGCCTCCAGGAAGAATAAGCTGCATGCTGGTTTTAGTACACAATAACAAATAAGAATTATTGTAATGAAAAGCAAGAGTCAAAAAACAACCTCATCTCGGGGACTGTAAAGCAGTGACAGAACTGAGAAGAGTTTAAGGAAGAGATTTAAGTTTGTGGTGCTTGATTTCATTTAATTTGAATAAGATAGCATTGGTATGCATAACCATAGTAACAACATATGTGGTGACAATTGCTTAATGAAAAGGGAGACAGACAAATAAAGGACATTGCTATACATCTCATTCCACCCATTAGTTCACCTCGACTGAAGTTCTCTGTATCTAGTTTTCCACAGCTTCTATAGCAACAAACAGCTGCTGCTTAAAAAAGCTATGTGAAACTGTTACTTTCCCTCTCTCTCTCGAAAAAGAAAAACATAAAACAAAAAAAAAAAAAAAGAAAACCAAATCAAATCAACATATTTTAAAAGGCAAACAGGACAAAAACATTTGGAAAAAAGGTTCCAAGGTTTAGCACTGGATAGGTAATAGTTACACTAGCCAGGTTTGATTACATTCTGATCACAGAAATCCAACAAAAATAAACCAAAAAATGCTCCAAGCCCAACTCTTTCAGTGTTAATTCTAAACTTTAAGTTTTGCAAATACTTGTTATCAATTTTTTTTTTATTTTTGTATTCCTCTTAATCATGCAAGTAGATTTGTTACAAGGTCAGGGTTTAGCTTTAAAAGTGGACCTATGAAGTAATGAGAAATAATAGCTGTTATGTTTAGGATTTTTGTCTAATAATTTCTAAAATAATTTCTCTCTTATATAGAATTCATGACAATGCTGACCGAAAGTTTTCTGGTTCTTTTAAAGATTTCCCTAAACATTTATCAGAATTCCAACTAACATTTATTTTGTAAACTTAACAATCCTTTGTATTAATTTTCGTAAATAACTTTAGTCTCCTTTTAACAAAAGATGGAAAGAAGAACCTGCTGCAAGTTAGTGCACCATAAAGTGCTCAGAACTGCATAATAAATGGACCAGCACTTCTCTGTGCTGCTCTCTCTCTTCTCAACTATTCCATCAAAGTAGGACTCATCTTTGATCAATTCTCAAATGAAAAAAAAAAAAAAATTACTTCTTTTAAATCTTTCTCACCATATTTAATGTTTCAACAACTCATAGTGTTTTGGAAGACCAACAATGGACATAACTGGGAAGATTCCAATACATTACAACCTATTTCATTAAACCACAAAAAAAAACCTGTAGAAGGGAAACACTTCATCCCTTTCAGGCAGTAGTTCCATGTGACTTAAAATACATTAAATAATTATGTGTATATGTATATTATATTTATCTGCTATTTACATTGACAACATATATAATTGCAAGTGAAACATGCAACTGGGAAATTCTATTTCAACACTGTCTCTTATTTTAAAATGTGACTGAACTGTATTAAAAAAGAACCTGAACTGATACTGAAATTAGCAAATTTAAGATAAAAAGTAAAGATCAAAGTTCTCAGCTGCTACAAATAAGTTAACTACACTAGGTATTCAGTGCTGTGTCAAAACCTATGATTTGAGATTTTCAAGACTGATTAGATTAATTTTGTTATAATCAAGTTATGTTCTAAGGTTTTAAATTATTAGCTCTTACGTATGCTACATACACATACACTGGGCATGAGGATAACTTACACAAAAGGAATGTGACCAGCAGGTCGAGGGAGGTAATCCTGCCCCTCTACTCTGCTCTTGTGAGGCATCACTTGGAGTATTGTGTGTAGTTCTGGTGTCCTCAACATAAAAAGGACATGGAACTGTTGGAACAAGTGCAGAG
>JASSUY010021819.1:0-16028 GCA_032466535.1 Forpus xanthops | reverse complement strand
TGACTTTCCATATTTTGTAACAAACTATCACTTCTCTATTTCCTTTTTTAACACGAATCATAATCTATTCTATCACACGCAGAACCTCACTGCTCTCAATGCTACGCTGTGCTCCGTCTCCTCGGCACTCCTCCGCCGTTCCTCTTTCTTCTCTCGTTAATTCCAGTCCGATCACTCCTTGGGCGATCACGTCTGGGTCACCAGATGTCGCTGTTGAGACTGCCAAAAATCACACACACATTTTCGGAGACTTCGTGGGAATAAAACATAGATAGGCAGACGCTTTATTACTACAAAGCACTACTTATATACTTTTTCCAGCACACACGTGTCTCTTTAGACATTGGTTAACATTAGTTAGCAACGGCACATTATTATATAACCCTTTACTGCGGTAAACTAAACTCATTGTTTTGCCAAGTTCTTCCTTTGTTGCTAGTTACCCCCCTTATCTGATTCGCTTCACCAGATGCCTTCTACTCTCCCACTCAGATGCCTTCACTGCCTCATTTCTCATGGATACACTTTAACATCTTCGAGATTGAGTTCTAACTTCATGTCTTCAGTCAGGGAATCTAGGGGCCTACCGTAGCCCCCATCATATGAAGTCAGCCTGGTTGTTAGCATAACCTTTGCTTTTTAAGGTATGCATTACTTTAATGCAGCTATTCAGTGCAGCCTTATGCTGTTTTGCCTTTTCAGTAGTTACTTAAGTCACAAAATGGTACTTAAGGAAGCCTCATTTTATCCCAGCTATGGCACTGAAATAAGAAGTGAATGTGGCTGTGTTCAAAGCTCTTCTAAGGTCAGTTTATTTTTATAGCTATCCTTTTGAGTTGTATTACCTTCTCTTACAATGGCTTTGAATGATAGAACTTATGTTTTTTTGGTTTTGTGGGTTTGTTTGTTTGTTTGTTTTTTTGTCAGGTCACTGGTAATACAGGGTAATAGACAATTCTTGCTGTATTTGGGAATATGACAACTAGATTCCTTTAAATCTTGATCACTGTCTATTTATGGAATTCTTCAGTAATCTAATCCTTCTGAAGGTCCCCAGGAGTACTGGACTTAACTAGAAATGTGACGTTCTGCTTAGACTGAAGACTGCTGTTAACATAAAACAAGCAGTTCGTTATTATGTGTTCTTCATGTCTTGGCCATCACAGAATTTAGAAAAGCTAGCTGTAAGTGGCTTGAGGCTGATTTTTTTCACCTCTGTCAAGTCACAGGAGACAGTATAAATAAAGCTTCCTCAGCTACTTCAGCTGTTTACTGGTATGAAAAAAAATGTGTCTTTGCATGTTACATGAATGGATTCTTCCCTCTGCCTTCCATATTTTTTCCCTGTGTTCATGGTGGAAATTTTTGATACTATTAGGGTTTTGGTTATTGCAACCAAATCTGCAGTACAGTCTGAAGGCAAGGAAAGGCAAGATAAAATCACCTAAATTTGAAGTCTTCATTTCCTAGTGAGTAATACATTTTGTTTCTTTGGGGATCAGTAGTTCCTTTCTTTCTTTCTTTCTTCTTAAGTTGACATAAATCTTGAATGTGAATGAGACATAATGTTGTAGGAACAGTGGCACTTCCTTGCAGTTGGCAGGCTCATTGAAGAATGACTACAGCTATGAAAACACTGGCAGGACAGTGCACAAATATTTCTGTTAAATCAATAAAAATCTGGACTCCCTGAACAGGCAGTCTGACATCAAATAATCTTTGACATTACAGAGGCACTATCAGCACTGGCTTTTGACTAGATGTGAAATTCTCATTTATTTGGAAAATAAATATCAATAAAAATTGCAAACGAAGAATTATTTTGCTGTCATATATCTAGTGGATACCCTAATTTGCAACATTATGGTCTGCATGTGCTTTGTTTTGGTTAAAAGTAAAGGGAAAAAGGTGTGTCCAAAACTATAAGTAATTAGCTCATATTTTATAGGTGGTTTGTCATAAATAATTCAAAGAAGCATTTTCATCTCCAAACTAATTTCTTAATTCCCACTGCTAATGATGAGAGCAATATGCATGCATGAAAAAACTTTTCATATTGTTAAACCTCATTGTTGATATTTTTGTGGGTAAAAAAAATTATAATCCTGTCATTCTAGGGTTTAATACTCATAGTGCAAAGATGATAAGTCAGTAAACCAGCTGCCATCACTGAAGTATTAATACTGTATCTTTCTGTTCTGTTCCTGAATGCACTCCAAGATGCCTCTTCAAAATGAGACTGAAATAAAATTGATTTAACTTCATTTTAGTCACAAAAAATACATTTATTTTCCTGAAGCAGAGACTTGTTGCGCATTCAGACATCCCCTTCCTTCCCCTAAAGAGCACATATGTCAACTCCCTGCTGTCTTAGCCCACTGAGAGAATACTAGTTTTAAATAAGACTGTTATAAAAAGGCAGTTTAATTTGCATGTGAAAGGTTCAGTTATGAGAGCGATTTTAAAGAGCAACCATGGTTAAAGATATCAGAGTAAGCAACCCCAAAACCAACTTTTTACTGTCTGGACAACACTGTCAGAAGACTACCAAATTGCAAAGGTGAACACGGTATGTCAGTTCTTTCTGATGAGATGGAACACAATCAAAGGCAATGACTGTAGCAGTGGAAACTCCAAAGAAGCAAATGTATAAGACTGGCTTATTTTGGAAAAAAAAATAAAGTGTACTTGCATTTTTATACCTTTATTTGCACATAGAGATTCTATCTTTGTTCCAGAAAATATTGTCATGTCAGATATGGGATGTTATATCTCACTCATGAAATCAAAAGATGACTATATAGATATTCTTTTTCTGTGTTCAGAACTGGATCTTGTGTGTTCATTTAATTATGTCTTCCACTAAAAGAAAGGGTACAGTGAAATGTTCTTGGCAAAATCTGTTTTTTACCACTGTCGAATTAATATGATTTTGGTTTTGACTACTGTCATTTATCAATATAGAATTAAATGTAGCAGCCTCTGTCTGGAAGGAAACATAAACTGTGCTTCCCTGTCAAACGCATCTAGCAATCCATGTCGACAGAGACTGAAAGTCTGTTGAAAGAATGGTGTTTTAGTTGAAAACTGAATTCAGAACAGTATACTCTTATCTCATTAAAAGGCATAGTTAGGACTTTCTAAGATAGCATTCACTTGGCAAGACATTCATTACCTATGCTCATTCCTATTGGAAAACTTCTAGATGGGCAAGATTTTGATTGAGACACTTTTAAAGCCACTGATCTTTTCCCACTGGGGAAATGTAGGCTTGTTCCAAATAAGCAACCTACTAAATGCATGTAAACTTGGCTCAATAGAAGTCTTTGGTTTGTATTCTACAGAGTGTTCCTAATATCTTCCAGAACATTTTCTAAAAGAAGTGATGCGTTGTCTAATTCAATGTTCTTTGTCACTGGAGTATTTGTGCAGACCGTAACAGACAGTTTTTAAAGAATTGAGTAGCTGAAATGCACATACACCCTCAGGTATATATACACTAAAGAAATATAACAATCCATAATCTTTCAGATGAAGTTGCCTCAATTCTATAGAACAGCTGCGCAAATACTTCTGAAAGTCAGTTGCTATTTCTCAATTACATGTGCACTTCTTGCAGTTTAGACCTCACAATGGATGTCTGGTGACATGAACTCATACTTGTCCCTTGATAAGATTTTTCCAGACACCTACTGCTCCTAGCCATTTTGAAAACTATTGCTGAAAGGTATTATAAGACACTGTTATTGTGCTAGCTCTCATTCTTTTGAGGGAGAATATGTTTTCATCTGGAATCAAAATAATTTGTACCATGTGAAATGACAATTCCTGTGTATTTTGCCCTAACAAACACTTGG
Source organism: Forpus xanthops (assembly GCA_032466535.1). NCBI lineage: Eukaryota > Metazoa > Chordata > Aves > Psittaciformes > Psittacidae > Forpus > Forpus xanthops. The sequence goes on along the minus strand of JASSUY010021819.1, from coordinate 12,171 downwards.
CCCTTTCCAAAAGCTTTTTGAATACTCTCTTACTGTTCCTACTCAGATAAAAATACTTTTCTAGAAATGTTAATACACCCTTGTGACGGAAAATGTTACCAATTTCCTTGAAATACCAAATGCTAATAAAATGACTACCATCTTCCCTGATTTCTTACATAATGCATTTCTCAAGGAAGTATGGAAGTTTGCTTTCATTTGAGTATTACAGAGACTAAGGTGAAGACATATTTGGGAGGATGTGTATACGTTCTATGTATGAGCTCTTTTATTCATGAGCTCTTATTAGCATTTTGTTCCCCAGATTTGGAAATTTGTGTAGTATGGACCTTTAATCAATGTGGTTTTTTGAGTTATTTAGAATGCCCACGAATTCTTTAACTCTCACAGCAATTAATACACTTATTTACTGAGACCAGTGCCCTAGCATATTTTTAACTCTCTTCAACATCCACATAATTTCATAAATTGCAGCTTCTTCTAATGCATTAAAAATGACATTTAATAAATATATTTTTCAAAGGAAAAATATCCCTGTCAGCCTTAAATTTCATTATGTTATGTCTGCTTGTATGTTTGCTTTTCCTGAGTGCAGCCTCCAAGCCCATTGGCTCTCTCTGCTTAAAATTAGTAAATGCCTCCTGTACTTTCGAGTTTATAATTTAGTTCTTTTTGTTCAATCATTATTTAATGCTGCTATAAATACTACATTTGGACTAAAGGATTGTTGTTTGTCTGTGCTGTTCAAATTCTTCTTGACCTTGCAAATGCTTACAAAACCCATTGAAATTCTCATGCATTTTTCCAAAACAGTGGGTATCTCATTTTGAATGTCCCTTTTGTTTTGTCTTGCTGTTTGTGTGACTCCAACTCTGAACTCAGAAGACACCTTTCTGGTACCCTTTTCCATTAGTAGTTTGGAATTATCATTATTGCTACAGGACTGGAGTATCACAGACACTATACTTGGTTCAGTCCAGACTTCTTTGCTTGGACAGTTAAATTTTCAGGGGTTAATTCTGGGTCTCTCATAGGACCTTGAGTGTTATTACATTATAATATGATCTGCCATTTAAACTCACAGATTCAATGAGACTGATTCTTCAGTCTTAAGTCTGGGACAAATTCCTTTATGTACTCTTATTTAAAATATGTGAATTAATCACAAACAGTCTGTAGCACTCAGATTTTATCAATGTCTTTTTTGTCTGAGTTAATTTGAAATTTTGAAGGAAAAAAAAACATCCATAATAAACCACTGCAAAAATGAAATGGTTTGTCTTCCTCCTGGTGTCATTGCTTGAAAATGCAGAATAAAATAGTCAGAACATCCAGTAGCTGTCCTCTTCATATTTAGAAGTTATTAAAAAGTTATAAACTGCTGAAGTTATTGCCACAGAATCATTTTTGAACAATAATCCCTCCATGTCAAAGAACATGAGAGAAAGTACTTTATTGTCTGGCATTTATCTGTAACTACAAGTTCCGGGTGGCTCCTTGTATGTGTTTTGCACTTGCAGTTCCCCAGTTTCTAGCTGGTACTACTTGCTGATTTTCTGCATGTCTATGTGCTGCTAGTAAGCACAGCTGCTCCCCAATGCTAAGAATTTGACAAAAAGTCCTCCATTTTTCAGTCCCATCACCATTTCTATTCAAACATGTGAGGTCCACCTTTTGGGATTATGATGAATTAGCGCAGCGGAGAATTCCCCCACTATTCTATTTGTCCTTTGCATCCAGAACAGTGTCATACATGTGCCTACTTACAGAGAAAAACAAGTTCCATTAAAAACTGAATAAGAAATAAAAGTTTCTGGTCAGAAGAAACCTTTACAGAAAGTGTATCAGTCATTAGTCTTAGACTGGCAGTAGTCAGGATAATGTGAAACCAAAAATGTCATGTTTTTTTTTTTTTTTTTTTTTTTTTACTGATCCTGGATACACCTATCACAGCTCTTCAGAAGAATTTTCTTACTCCTCTAGTAAGCTGCCCTGGGTTCATCACTTCTCACTTTGTTATGTATCAGCTGATTTGAGCAAATAACAAACATAGCCAGTTACCTACCAGGTTAATGAACAGAGTGCTGTGGAACTGTGCAGTGCTAACAAACATCTGACTATTTTTCTATTGAATTTTATATATCTACACATGGTCAGGAAAAGGTAAGTACAGAAAACAGCTAAGCAGATGCTCTAGCTATTAGTAGTGTAGAAATATATCAGTGTAAATTGGTTAGTTGCTATTTTGTTTCTACTTGTATTGGGCTTTCATGGTGAGGTTTCAGTGTCAGGAGGTTACAGGGGTGACTTCTGCTGCAAGAAAACAGAATCTTTCCCCATGACTAATAGAGCCAATGACAGCCAGCTCCAAGCTGGACCCACCACTGGCCAAGGCCAAGCCCATCAACAAGGGTGGTAGCACCTCTGGGATAACGTATTTAGGAAAGGGCAAAGTAACTGCACTGGAGCATTTGAAGCTGGAGAGAGGAGTGAGAACACTTGAGAGAAACGTCCCTCAGGTGTAGGTAGGGCCTCTTGCATTAAGTGACTGCTCTCTAGATTTTGCTTTATTTCGCACTAACTGGGGAGGATAGGAAAAGTGTTTTAAAAAGAGTTGCAAGTATTGAAAGATTGCACTAGCATATTTCAACATTAGTTCCTGAGCAAAGGCATTAAGATTTGAGCCAGACTAATAACAAATTCAGTATCTGAGGTTCTACACAATCATATTGGACTTTTAAGTTTGAAAGCTTTATTCTTTCAACATCTTTCTTTGGTCTTAGACTTCAAATTAGGCCTATGTTTTCCATGATGTGCTACAGTCATGTGACTGTCATAGTCCGCAAATGATCTCAAATTGAGAATGTTCAGGCTGCTTTCCCCGGTGCACAGTCAAACCATAAAACCTGAACAGGAAAAAAAGAGTGGCAATTTGAAACATTTGAACTAAATGTCTGCAAAGCCTCACCAGAAGTTGTAGTGTAACAGTGACTCAAAACAAAATGCTTTCTTTGTCTCAACAGACCAAAATTCACATCTATTTTTCTAACATGCAAGTCAATCTGATTTTGTGGAAGCTGTAATTCCATCTAACAGTTACTTCAAGAGAAATCACTCCAGATTCCACTCTGGATTATCTAAGGTATTAATGATCACCACATGACTGATATTAACCTGACTTATGTATTTAGTGAGAGGTATCCTCGCATCACACCTATCACTATGTGTATGGGAAACAAAATCTGTTTTTACAGTCCCAAGCAGAAAAGCCAATAGGTAGTGCCTGAGGCAGAACTTTTTGTCACAGCTGTATCCCAGAAAGCAATATCTTATTTTTTAAATAATACAGAGTCTCCTTAGTAGTTAGTGCATAACATGAACATGACTGTTTTGTTCACGTTTTCATAATCCTCTAATAGTATAGTAGATCATAATGCAACAAAAGGGATCCTTGCATTACCCTGCATGCTACAAGACCAAAATATGTTTAATAACATAATTTCAGGCATAAATATTAGGACTGGGGAAAAAAAAAAACACATCTGCTTTCAGATATGTGTGTACAGAGGGGCCAAAAATAAACTACATACTGCTTCAGCCAGATTATTACTTTAAAACAGGGGTATGGAGAAGAACTTAATTGTTGTATTGGTTTTGCATTGCCCTCTGGCCTTTCACCAATGTCATAATTTTGTTCTATAATGCACTTTTAATTTAAGATATTTAAGATATTTTCTGAAAATAGTAATGAAAGGAAATAAAGGATCCTAATAACAATAGTAATATGAATAACAACATTGAAAAAAATTGTTTCTTGAATGATTGGTGTCCCTGGCCATAGCAGGGTGGTTGGAACTAGATGATCTTAAGGTCATTTCCAACTCTAACTATTCTATGATTCTATGATTCACAAAAAGCAGCATTTTCCTTCTAAAATGTGTTAGGCATGTTTTTAAAAAATGTTTGTTAGTATAAATTGTGATATTCTAAAGCCAGACAGCATCACAGTGATTAATATTTGACTTTGTATATAATGCAGCCCAAAGAATTTCTTTGACTAAAGTGTTTTGCAAGGAATTCCATAGAAGTAGAGAACAAACCCCCAAAACCCTCAGCACATAAATCTCAATGCTTTCCAGGAGGGAAATGCTGATGTGCTGAGACTCTTAAGGCCCTCCACGAGCTAGTAAGATATCAAAATGACAGAATTTAGGCATTACATAGAAAGATATGGTACTAAAAATATCAATTATCACTAACAAATCCTGGAAATTCTTGAATTCCACAAGAAATTTACTTTCTTTGCTTTTTTAAATGTCTAAATACAACATTGCTTTGTCACAGAACTGCACCAGATTAATGGATCAGTGTAGTGATGGAAATAAGAACAATGGATGGCTGCACAATACAGATCTTACAATTTCATGCATAACAGCTGGTAAAGGCTGGTGGGAAGACAAAACAATCACCTCCTTCTCTGGCCCAGGAAATCGAAGTCTGGATTAGCTTCTCCTGCATTTGATCAGAATCCAGAAATGAAGCATTAAACCTCTTTTTGCCCTCATCACTAGCTGTAGGCTAAACACAATGCACTTGTCTGCTTCTGTAGAGGACAGAAGCCTCCAGTGGGGATCAAGTCATAAGGTGTTATGAAGGCAGGATACCACACGCCGACAGATTAAGGCTCCATATGTAATGTAGCATTAGTTGACTTTTTTGTTTCAAAAAATATGGTGAACGTCAGCTTCTATTTTAAATAACTTAGGGCAATAAGCATTGACCAAGGATACAAGCAACAAATAATCAATATCTTTTCTGTTTTCAGGGATTTTTCCATCTCATTTTCCATGTCTTATGAATCTTCTATTCAGTTTCAAAAACAGCTTAAAATGTCCATATTCTACTGTGGTGGTGCTGAAACTGACAGCATGGGGGAGGTAGCTTGTATTCCTACCTTCCCATAGTGAGTTATCCTGTCGTTTAGGAAAAATGTCAAGGTCTGCAAGGAAGGATATTTTTTTTCTATTTTATTTTATTTTTCTTCTCCCTCCTGTACTGCATTCATTCTCTTCTGGAAAGGGAAGGACATGGATTCTGATTGTAAGTCTGGAATTTATCTCAAGTAGCATTCAGCTCACCATGTACAAGCATCTATATCTGAGCTAGCCACTGGTGTGGGCACATTTATGGATCAGCTAATCTCATCCTAAATCATATGCTCAAAATAGGTCAGAGAATGAATATCCTAAACTTGAGCGTTTTTCTCCACATACTGTAGAAGCATTATGTATATTTTTTTCAATACCACCGTTTATATTCAGGATATCTAAAGTTAATCAAGGTGAATTGGATCCTGGTGATTTCTGTAAAATATGGATACTATTCAGGGAGCTGGGAACGTTTTGCTCTCTCTCTTATCTGGCAAATCTTGAGTTAATTTCTGTACAGCGACCTGCTTTAACAGCAGTGCTAGAAATTGAACCTGAAATGTTCCTAAAATGAACAGAAAACTCTTTCATGGCAGGAGGGATAGCAGATGCTGAATTTTTTATTTTCCATACGGATGATAACTCTCTAAAAAGACTATTTGTCAACATTTTAAAGGGTAAATGCATTTCTTAAGGAGAAAGGCAGAGCCACTAGTGATTGGAAAGCAACATCCAGTCTGTTCAACCAGTGTCTTGATTTAGGTCTAAGAAGCTGTCTCAGTATCAAGTTTACTTGGGTTCTAAGGCAACTCATATCTTTTCATACGGTATGGACAGCCTGGGCAGCTAATACCCCTATTTCATGACCCTTATTTAAAATTACACTTTCATACCTGATAGCTGGTCAATATATAAAGCATTCATATCAACCATATTAACAGCATGTTTCTCAAAGGGTACATCATCAAGCATGTGTACAGGTGTGCAAGTATAATCCTTCAGCACTAAAAGCAGTATAAGTTTGATTTTAGTTCTCATCAAAATAAATATTGAAGCAGCTTGAAAATATTGTTTATAAACCTGTTTTTTAGCATTAATACAAACTTCATAAATTATGTCAAACATCATCACTCCATTTAATGCTTGCGACCACTATCAGGATAAGTGATCTGTAACTGTCCAGGTCATCTCACTTGGCTTTCATACAGAATTCACTTTGTCCCTACAGAAGTACTTTAAAACATCAACTGAAACCTATTAATATCTCATCATTTTCAAAGTCTAATTTTAGTAGTTGATATTTTATATCTTTCTGGCTGATGTGAGGATGGAGCATATGTTGTCACCATAACAAATAGATTTTCAATTTTTTTTCTCCAAATGCAGCTAGAAATAACAGAACACTTCTATCCATGCTTGATTACTGCTCTTAACAGTTCAACAGTTGTCAGGTTTCTTTAAAACAGAAGACAGGTGATTTAGTTTGAATAAGCACATGCTTTGGACAGCAGGAATTTTCCACAGATCCAATGAACAAAGAGCCAAAAGGAAAAGGAAACAGCAGCTAATCTACATCACTGTATTTTTCAACAAAAATAACTGTCCTAATTACCCCAATATTATTTGAAAAAAATGAGGAAAAATGGCACTTTTATTTGTTCTCCTTAGTAATTACTCCTAGAAGGTACAAAAAATGCCTTTTCTATTTGAGAGTAAAAACCTTCTTCTGGGGCGTTCTGTGAAATGCACACCAATTAAAATTCTTGACAAACTACATGGAGCCCTGTTTAGTTTTCTTGCACATAACTACATGGAGCCCTGTTTAGTTTTCTTGCACATAACATGTGGGAAAGCTGGCCATTAATTCTTTTAAATCTAGTGTGTCATTAGCTTGAGGAAGTATAATTTTTTTTCTCTACTTATTCTCCTTGACATTGCTTACCTCCCATTAAGCTAATTTTCTTTGTTGCGTAGCTGATTATAAACTACAAAAGCAAGACAAAAAGAATGTATATTTATAGGATTCTTCAGTTATTAGTGACACATTATTAACATAGTGCAAAATCCTATCTTGTTCATCTTTTAAATTATGAAACACTTTAAGACCAAATGAAAAAACACTATCTCTTCATCAGGCAGCTCCATGTGCTGTGTTAAATGGCTGGCCAATTTTTGTGAATTATCAAAAAACACAGTAATTTGTCTAAAATAAAGTTCATTAATGTCTAAAGGATTAATAAAGTCTGGCAATAAGCCTCCCCCTCTCTGTGGAGCAAATATTCCCGGAATGTACCTATTGACACTGCATTCTTCAAATCTTAGCTTCTTATTTCCAGTACAGTGCTCATCAAGTACAAGCTTGTTCTTAAACTTACCAGCAACTGCCACAGACAAGAATACTATGCTATCAAGGATGTTACTGCTAATCAAATCATCAGATATGCAACACTATCACATTATAGAAAACCACTTGTGACTATGTTAATAGGAAGTGCCGCTAAAATGACAAGGGCCACAGACTTTATCTAGACTGTAAGTACTGAAAATCATAGTTTATGGTAGTAATATCTTCTATCAGTGAAGCTTCCAAGATTTATGAAAAAAGTCATTGTGAACAGTTCTCAAGTGCATCTTATAGTCATTTTTTGTATGAAACACTATGGAATCTGTCATGAATATAGGAAGTGCAACTGTATCTAAATATTCCTGCTTATACATATGTACACAGATATGAATATTTATGCTATCCATCAGCACCTCCAGGTCCTTTTCTGCAAAGCTCCTTATGCTGCCACCAATAAGCTAAAATATCGGTGCATGGGGTTGATCCTTCACATATAAAGTGTTTTGCAATTCTACTTGTTGAATTTTATGAGGTTGCTGTCATACCATTTCTGCAGCCTGTTCTGTCAGGGTGGCAAGACAAGACTAGCTTATAAGCTACTTTTCCCAGTTTTGTGCCCTCTGCAGCCATGCTGAAGACCAGATCCTAAATGATCAGACCTACTACTGATAACTGGTGTACACTGCCAGTTACTGGCCTCCAAGTGGTCTTTGTGCCTGATCATCACCCTCTTGACCCATTCTTTCAGCCAGTTTTCCATCCAAAATAGTGTCTGCTCATTCATCGTATACTTTATCAGCTTGGCAGTAGCATTGACAGTATGTTATTTGAAGTAGTATTTGTATTGGCAGCAGCAATGATAAAAGCAATTGTAATAATAATGTTATTTCTTAGCTTAAACTTCCAAAATTCAACTTCAGGATTTTAAAATTTATTGTATTTAAGAGAAATCTAAATATTAGTTCTTGATGAATCTTGGAATTTTTGGAAGGACCAGATTTATATGAGAAGTAACACTTGAAGCTGCATTGCCCCCATGTTAATATAGATCATCCCAATAAGATAAAGAAAAGACTATCTTTTATGCACTATGATTTGTAACAATGCAGTCAGTGCCAGACTTTTTATTTTTTCCAAAGTGGGTTAATGTTTTATAGCTAAAAAAAGTAAAATACACAATAAACAAGCAGACAAGCAAACACAAAAAAGCAGCAATGTCTCTTCCCTAAGAATTATTTTTTGCTCTTACCATGGATCAAAGTATCATTTTGGGGTGTTTTCACTCTCATAGTTTTAATCTAGTCTTATTTAAGCAGTCTCTGTACGGCCCCTAGTGGAAAGACTTCTACACTACATTCGAGTGAGAAAACTTACAATGGCCAATAGTAATAGCTGTTTTCAGCTGATCCACTATTTTTGTTTCCTAATAAATAATAAAAGTCAGATTTATACACATAGTAAAGTTTTCTGTATTGGAAGTAATGAAAAATGGCAGAGTAAGGAAAAATGGCATCGTAAAGAAAACTGGCATATCTTGTGTTGGTAAGAGATCTGTATACCATCTGTGAATCAAATTTTGCTTATAAAAGAAGTCTGGCAGAAGCCCTTTGAAGCTTATAGGATTACAGAATTCAATAAGCACAAACTTCAGCTACTGATTTTTCAAGCATTAATTTCACTTCAAGTGCACTAATTTAGAGTATCAAATACCTGTAATCACACACTTCATGGGTTGGGTACAGGTATAAATGGAATTTTTTGATTCAGCTCTAGTAGATATTGCCTTATTCAGTGTCTCCTACATTCTGGATGTCCAAACTGATGAGACAAGCACTTTGAAGAGCACATTATTTGGTCCAAGAGCAGGCTTCAGCATATGTTTAAATGGCTAGACTTAGGTTCAGCATTTTGTACCTGCTGGTTGCTACAGTCTCCCACAACAGCACAGGTGTAGTCTTCCCATGCTGTAAGTGATTCAACTGGCTTTCTGTAACTTTCAGAAGTCAAAAAACTTAGAGCTAGGTACCCTGCTAGTATTGGGATGTTTTTCAAGTGCTGGCAATGGCTTGATAGAACCAAGGAAGGAAGGAGTTTTTCATTGATACAGGCGACTTCCAGGAAAATGAAGATGTCTTAAAAATCTCTTTTCACAGGCCTAGGAATAGGTTGTGTTGAACAAGTGTTAAAAAAAAAAAAAAAAAGAGACTAGTGAAAATGTATGCGATTTAATATTCTTTCTTCATTTTATTCTTCTTTGATAGTTGGAAAGCACCATTCTTCTTCCATTCTTTCTGATCTAAGTGGACACAGATAAATAGAAATAAAACCACAGTGGTTCTTGAATTTAAGAAACTGAAACATCTCTTAGTCATCAGAAATGGGAGATAGGCATTTCTCGGTAAGTAAGCGTGTACCTTAAGACTCTCAACTTTGTTGCTTTGCTACAGATGATCAGGTTCTTTTTTTCCTCCTGAGGTGATGTGAAAGGACAAATAATAAAGCAAAACCAAGCCTAATACAGTGGCTCAGCTCTATGTGCTCTTTAATAGCAACTCAGTGCAACATACTCATGTCAAGAAATCCCTGGAGCTTTAAAGACCAAATGGTTCCCAATTGCCAAGACACAATAAAATACATTTTTTTTCTGTTAATTGTTTTTGCAAATCCTGCCTTGCCATTATTTGCATAGCTAGAAGTCTGAGTTATTTTATAATGTGGATAGCTGCATTTTTTCATCTTCCTTGTTTATCTTTGAACAAGTATGTGCGTTATGATAAATAAAACCTGTAAGTACTGGGATTTTACATTGTCTCATGTTTCTTATTTTTTTTTTTCCTTCCTCCTAAATTCTGTGCAACAAATATGTAAGATTTGTGAACACGGTTTCAATGTACTGAAAAATAACTCTTTTTACTTCCATGCACATTTATGTGTAGGACAAAGAAAGGACTTCAGAGCAATTATGGTTGTCACTTGTAGGGACTCACTTTTTCTAACACAGGAAGTACCATTATCTGTAGGACAAAACCTGATTTTTCTTAATACAAGGTTGACATTGAAAGTTTTACAAGGAAAATAAAATAAAATAAAATTGATAAAAGAACGGCTTTATTGGAGAGGCATAGGGGAAAAAAATATGCATTTACTTTCAAAACTACAAAAACAGAGGGATGTCCAGTGCCACAGTAAACTGCATTCTTGACAGCCGTATGTACCTAGACTGTTTCCTTCTTTCTAATAGCTTAGGTTTAAAAATTGTGTGTACATGTGTGTACATATGCATATAATTTTACATGACGTGTACACTCTGAATACATTCCTTTCATCCCATCATTTTGGTTATTTAATACTGATATTGGGGACTATTTCAATGCTTTCACATAAAACACGCTTTTAGAGTAAGTTTGCGTTACCTTTCTAAAGCAGGATCTATCCATGCTCCATGCTAGAGACCAGCCATGTATGTGCATTAGCTTAGTACTAAGCATGAATCATGAACCAGAAAGATGTATTAGCTTGGACTTATTGATGAGCTATTACTAAAAGCTTGGTCAGCTTCAACATTGGCAGAGCTCACTTGCGACTTTCTGCAAAAGATTATGCAGACATTCCTTTTCATTTTTAAACTTCCACTAAATTACATGTAGCTATATTGCTGGTTTTGTACTTTTGAATCATATATTCATAATTATTATTTATTCATGTAAGCAAAATCTCAGATGACCATCTGAGTGATTTTGAAGTTGAATTTTAGTTACCTTGAATTATTGTTTCTAGGTTTATTTATCAGGGAAACTTGGTAGTGTGAAACGATAAGAGACTGCTATGCAACTTGTTTTACCCTGAGATGGAGCTGCAATGCAGGCTGAGACAAGCACTATGCTTAGGAATTCGAAGGTTTATCAATGTAAACAGAGACATACTGAGTTTATCTGTATGATAATCAGATGATCATGGAATCATAGAATAGTTAGGGTTGGAAAGGACATTAAGATCATCTAGTACCAAGCTCTCTGCCATGGGTAGGGACATCATACACTAAACCATGTCACCCAACACTCCATTCAACCCAACCTTGAACACTGCCGTGATGAAGGGTATAGGGTTTTAATACCTTGATACATTGATGAAATTATGATAATACTTAAATTATCCTGATATTATACCATAGAATTCATGTGTGTATTTTCAAATGCTGTCACATTAATTAAATTTTGAAAATAATCTTTATTTCTTTTCTAAATAAGGCTAATGCTGGCAATAAATGTCTTGAGACACTAATTGTTCAATTTTGCTGGTTTACATTTTAAAGTGAATTTGTGAAAGGCATATTTCCAAATACATACAGCTTGCACAGCATTTAAAATAGCTATAAAGTAACCAAATACAAAGTATGGTCTGGCTAATTGTTTCTTTGAAAACAGTGTATACTTGTCATGAATAATGATAAACAAACTAAACCTTCTTGTGTCCTGTGAAGCCAAGATGAACAATTTACTTGTACAGCCTTTATGGCACTTGGTCTGCTTTCTGTTCTTGGTCTCACTCAGTGTTTAATGACTTACCTGAAACAGGGACTATGACTATCCCTTAAAAATATCAACAAGGAACTTCAGAAAATGTTCAAGGAACCATGAGACATGCATGTCCTTGTAAGTTGACAGAATATTGGTTATAACTGATTGTTTCCAGTTCTCTAAGTCATTAGGATCTCAAATGAACTTGCAAGTAGATCTGGGCAAACTAACATGCATAAAAAGGACTTTTTTGTTTGCTTTTTGTTGTTGCTATTTGTTTGGTTGTTTGGTTTTTACGATTAGGTGCCTGTCATGGGTTCAGCAGCAGCAGTCATTTTTCTTTAAGCAGTAGCTGGTGTAGCACTGTGTTATGGATTTTTAG
>JASSUY010021818.1:0-15363 GCA_032466535.1 Forpus xanthops | reverse complement strand
AGCCCAGCTCTCTCAGCCTGGCTCCAGAGCAGAGCTGCTCCAGCCCTCGCAGCATCTCCATGGCCTCCTCTGCACTCGCTCCAGCAGCTCCACCTTCTTATTTTGTAGGATTCTTGCAAACTTAAATAAGCCAACCCCACCCCTTCAAAATCATACTTGTAATAGTAAATCCTGTTTCTAAAGGGAAACACATAGTGGCTCCCAAAAAACTGCCTGAAGGATGTTCAAAAGGACGGTAAAGAAAAATGTTAGGAATAATACCAAAAATCACAACTGCTCAGGCCTGGCTTCTGTTCACTGAAATATTTCCATAAGGTTTTGTCATGATTTAAGCCCAGCCGGTAATTCAGAACCACTCCCAGAGGGATGGGGAGGAGAATGGAAAGAATGTAAATCCCATGGGTTGAGATAAGAACAGTCCATAACTAAGGTATAACACAAACCACTGCTGCTACCACCAATAATAATAATGACAAGGGAATAACAAGGGAAGAGAATACAACCACTCACCACCTGCCGACCAATACCTGACCCAGCAGTGATCTAACCCTTCTGGGTGACTGCCCCCAATTTATATAGTGGGTATGACGTGCTGTGGTATGGAATTCCTCTTCGGTCAGTTTGGGTCAGGTGTCCTGTCTCTGCTTCCTCCCAGCTTCCCCTCCTCCCTGGCAGAGCATGAGGCTCAGAAAGTCCTTGGTCAGAGTGAACATTACTGAGCAGCAACTAAAAATCCTGGTGTTACCAGCATTGTGCTCAGGCTGAAGTCACAAACACAGGGCTGCACCAGCTACTAAGGAGAAAAATGACTGCTATTGCTGAACCCAGAGAAGGTTTAAATTTTGTAAGGCCACATTGAGTGCACATCATTTTTCATGATCCAGTAGATGTCCCTGCTCATAGTAGAGGTTGGAGTGGATGAGCTTTGAAGGTCCCTTCCAACTCTAACTATGATTCTATGTACTCTCACCTGAAAGTTCATCTCCACAAACACCACCCCTGTCCACAGTGAAGTTCTACAAATGCTGCTGCTACTTACTCACAGGAAAACAGTCTTGTTAAAAACCCACTGCTCACATCACAGAACACGCAGCACTTACACAGCAGTCAAAGCAATCACCCAGCTTTCATTTCCAGCTGCGCATTAGTTGAAATGGCCCCAACCTTCTGTAGTTACATTACTTGTTCCTTTTATAAACAAAATATTCTTTCATTCATGCTATAATTTCCCAGATTATCCATTATTAAAATTCCTCTCTCAGAAATGAATTTACATCTGAATTATCTCATTACTTCTGAACAAGCCAATTATTGCCTCTAGTGAACAAAATAATTAGACTTGTGCTCACTGCATTTGAGCTCTTCTTCGGCAGTCCCAGTGTAATCACAGTCCCAGAACACTCAAGTATCTTGTGTAGAAGATACCAACATATAAAACAAGTGCAGCTTTTTCCCTCTGAATAGTGCTTACCAAATAAATAGGCTATTTTTTTGTATATACTCACATGTTGAATACAAACCTGAAGTTTGAATTTAAACTCTACCCAGCACTCAGGACTGCATCATCTAACTCCTTTCTCAACCACCAGTCTGAAGCCTTCTCTTTTGTTTCCTACTGTTATCGTGGTATCACAATATCATCAAACACTGCCTGAAAATGGGAAATGAGTCATTTGTGAACGACATTTTAATTTATTTATAGTACAGAACACAGAATTTGAAACATTTAGAAGTTTCCTCTAATACCCTGATACCTTCTTTCTCCATAGAATCATAGAATCATTGAACAATTAGGGCTGGAAAGCACCTTAAGATCATCTAGTTCCAACCCCCCTGCCATGGGCAGGGACACCTCCCACTAAACCATGTTAAATTACTGAAGAGGTGGAGAATAAAACAGTAACCAGAAAATGTTGCTAAAATGCAGCAGTTGAGCAAACACTGACATCCCTAAAGCTTTACTTGTGCCACGCAGAGCTTTTCTGCAGGGAACATGACAGTTGCTCTACAAGAGAATGTTTTCAGGATTCTGTTACTTCCTAAATTCTATTAAAGTTAAATGTTTTAAAGCTCTCTTCATACACTTCTTTTGCCTACATAGGCATTCCATTTATTTTAATTCATCTGCCATTGTCAGCATGCCTCGAAGTAGCTATTTTCACTGTGAAATTAATACAACTGCTTCGACATAGGATTGCTATTTCCAGGCTTTGCACCACAATGAGAGAGATGATTTTCCCACTCTGACAGAAGTTCCCTTTCAGATCCTTGGTCATGTAGCTATAAAACACGACTTCTAACAAAGATGATTATGTATATTTTGACGTGTTTACAATTCTTCATGCTTTGAGGACTGCTGCATTCCCTGGGTCTTTAAAACGTGGAGAGCACCATGGTAACCTGAATACAAAACAACACTTCAGCATGGCTATCACCTACCTATTGCCATTGCTACTTTTACTATTATTAGCTTTGAAACCCTTTCAATACGCCCCTGAACTTTGCTGTTACAAATCAGTTGACACCCCAACTATGAAATACGATTGCTCTATCACTCTCATTACTTTCTTACATTCCTTCCCCTACACGCGTCAGCTCTAGCATGCTTTTAACAGCTAATCCATCACAAACCTGCAGGGTCAGAGGCTAATGCTTTATAACAGGTGAAAACAGGGTTTCCCAGCTGCTTTCAGGGGATATAAATCACCCATTCCAACCTCTAGTGTTCTTGTAGTAGCTGTCCCTAAAAGCAGCCTGAAGTGTATATGGGTGAGCAGAGTCAAAATGGCAATTAGTGAGACACATATTTCTGTTCCCAGTTCATGTGACAAGCGTGAGACAGCAATGAATCTGGTTTACAGTCTATGGCACACACAACACAGTTGTTTCCTTACACTGGATATTGGCAATGGGAAAAAAAAAAGCAGAGTTTCTCAGCAAGCTCCCTCCTGTACTCACTGATAGAAGCATGTAGACTTCCAAACACACCTTTTGACACACTTCAAGCTATGTAAACAGTATGTGTTCTAATTCCAATCTGAGTCCAACACTGGACTCCACAAGTCCTTTCTGACAATGGAGCTGAAGTGGAACTAAGTAACCTCTTTATACTTGTCACAGCACTTGACATGAGCATCAAATGGAAGCAGGTACTGAAACAGAAAAGCAGGTGGAGAAAAACATCATGAAGTCCAGCATGTAAGAGCACTTACACCCTGCAGCCCACATCAGCATTATGTAGAGATGGGTAAGATAAGCCAAAAAACAACTGTTCAAATGTGGATGAAACAAGACTATACCAATGGACAGATCAACACACTTGAATTTACTGAGAGATACAACAGCACACTGTGTGCATTTTCTTTGGTTTTGAAGTGTAGGGGAGTACTTCAAGGTAATAAAGAACTGGAATTCAAAATGAGAGGTATGTAGTTATTTTCTGCATCTGCAAAATCTTTCTGGTATAAAACCAATGCTTACAATGCTGCAGTAACTGTGTACTAATTTAAGTGTTCATGGAAGTGTTACCAGCACTTGATGTAAAGTAAATTAAGGCTAGTGCCTTAATTTATGGATATTAGCACTGCTAGAATGGCCCCATTAACTACGTTCACCCATTTTTTCCACGGGTATAATAGGGGTAACACCACCTTCAAATCTTCGTGAGGCACTTTGCTGAAAATCATAGAATCATAGAATGAATCTGAGGTTGGTCTGGGCTGGAGAGGACCTTAAAGCTCATCCAGTTCCAACCCCCAGCCACGGGCATGGACACCTTCCACTAGAGCAGGCTGCTCCAAGCCCCTTCCAACCCGGCCTTGAACACTGCCAGAAATGGAGCAGCATAGCTTCTTTAGGCAGCATCTATCTTAATTCATGAGATAGATAATTGAGTATCAAAAGCAAAAGGAAAGAGGACTGTGAGAAGGCCTAGATTGTCTGAACAGGGCTGAGCACTCGGGTTACCTCCTGAATACCTCCAGAGGTGCAAGGATACAAGTCTAGAGAAATACATGCCAGGAATTGCCACAAAAACGCATCCACTCCTCATCTAAATACTAGGAGAGAGGTATAAAGCATCTCCTGTATCTCTCCTGTCTGAAGGAGTGCTCTTTTCCCAGATGACCCAAGAGGAGCTGACTTCCACACTTAGTTCCCCCATGAGTGACCCTGAAGAAGATGAGAGATGCTAGTCACAGTTTCATTAATGCTTTGCAAAGCCTCTCTGCCAGCTGTCAGAGAATACACTCTTTAACCTCAAGGATTTCTGAAGCAAAAAGACACATTTTTATCTCTTGTATATAAGTTAACAAGCAGAGAAAATCAGGTACCTCGCATCTGCTTCTGGGGCCTCTTGGATACTTCAGTGATTCCCTGCATTAGACAGAGCAGGAATTTCTCCTGCCACAACGCATTAACAGCAGAGTTGACAACATACTGGAGCACAATAAAAATAATGCAACCCTCATTTATCAGCTGGATGAGAAGCTGTAGAGGCAATCAGCTGAGTAAGATGACCCATCACCAAAACCTGAGAAAGAAGATGAAGAGGTTTGGGGTTTTTGCCTTTCAGTTAGAAATGATTCACTGCTCAAGCTACAGTAGAGATGATAAGTGAATTGGAGGGAAAGCTTTGCCTCTCCTTCCTCCCCCCTTTCCCCAGCAGTATCTACGTGGAGGACTTTGTGGTCTTCACCAAGTGAAGTTTCATCTTCTCTCATTGACTTCTGCAGTGGCCTTGCTCTCCCCTATATGATCCAAGCTATATCTCACACATGACATACTACGTTTCCCAATGTATTTAATTAATGAGCTATTTCAAAGGGAAGATGAAAAGCAAAATCTCCCATTTCTTTCTGGAAGGATGATCCACTAGCACTGGAAGTACATGTATTACCAGATGGCTGTCTCCTTAGAAAGCCAGACAAAGCAAATGCATCCATAAATGTTCACAATGTCAAATGCAGGCTTCTCAGGCTCCAGGAGCATTTGCTAGTGCTATAAAAGAACAGATTTATGTAGTTTTCCCTCTCTAACACCCTGAAATCTCCTTGGAGAGCTGAGACATAGAGGTGTCTTGGTCTCACCAGGGAAATAATATTCCACAGCTGATTTGCTCTGTGAAAACATTAACCCAACAGCAGCAGCTGTGTTCAAAAAGCAAAGGACTCCTCTGCTGTAGCACAACACCCATCATCTCACAGGCAGGTTCTGTTAGAAAGCAAAATCCAAATGGATGTTAATTTAGGTGTGGGGAAAAAGCAAAGATCATGGTCAAGCAGGGAATCCGAGTGCCAGTTCTGAGGTACCTGCTGGGAGTAGAAACCAGCACGGGGGAAACACGCAGTTTCCTCCCATCACCTGCATGGATTAGGTTACTTTTAATGCTTCAGTTAAGGTGCCCCTGACAGCTGTGTTCAGAGCACAGCACCAGCTGAAATAGTTACAAAGGCTGCAGCCTGCATCCTGCTATCTAAGCCATCCCTCTGCCACCCAAACTACCCCTTGCTCCACGTTTTTGCCTGGTGTGAGTGTATTTATTTGGTTCATTCTCCTGAATAATCCCCAAAAGCAATATCCA
Source organism: Forpus xanthops (assembly GCA_032466535.1). Classification (NCBI taxonomy): domain Eukaryota; kingdom Metazoa; phylum Chordata; class Aves; order Psittaciformes; family Psittacidae; genus Forpus; species Forpus xanthops. Next base: position 9,782 of record JASSUY010021818.1, on the reverse strand, counting down.
ATCTATTTAATTCAAAACTACCTTGCTGGAAGAAATCTGGCTCTGCCTGTGTTTAAGGTCACCCTTTTGAGAAGAGCAGAACAGGCCACAGAAGATGTGAAAGGCTTCACAAGCAAATAGCTCTGCACTCAGCCTCATCCCACCCCAGCCCCTATCACCTCTTCTCCTCCCTTCCCCTAAAATACCTCTTTCCTTTCTGCCTTCACTTCCCTCCTATGAGTCCCGACAAAAGCAGATGCATACGCATGTATTTCATAGAAACCTTGCTGATTAAGTAAAAGAGCCATAACATCACCATCCATGTTTAGCTGATAACTACAGCAAGCAAAACTGATGTACCCCAGCCACCTAAACATACCAGTACCCCCCAACTCCAATGATTCTGAGTCCCTCAAAAACTTCAGTGGAGATGGAGTGACCTTCTGAACATGAAGGTGCTGGGAGTTTCACAATAGACTGGAAGGGGGAGGTGAAAGACCTCACATCAACATTCCAGCTGAAGGATGAACTCTTGACTCACATTCTCCTTACCAAGAGGCAAGGCAAGGTATTGCTATTTACCAATACTAAAGATGGAATTGCTCTGTTCTAAGCTGGTCTTCCCATGATCATAATGAGCAGTAGCTTCATCAAAGCATCACACCTCTTCCAGTTAATTCAAAATCTCTTGGTTGTATCCTGTATATCCCTTAAGAAGACACCTCTAGAGTACCTTAGGAAAGTCATCCCATTTCCCTCTATAATCTTCAGTCTTATGTATATCTACATCAAGAAACTCAGCAGAAAATTGCTCCATTCTTTATTTTTGCCTTATCACTTGGTGAATTCCCTCAGTGAAAGCCAGAGGCTGTATCTGTATTGCATAAATATCAGGCACCACAAACGAAAGTCATTTTCCTCTCATTTCTACAGCAACCGAGGTCTCAGCCAAACTTGAACACAAACACCAGAGTGTAAGAGGTGGGTTGAGACATCTCTGACACACTGAGGGAAAAGGGAAGTATTTTACAGTAGAACAGGTCAGTGAAGTGACTTTGAAAGTCGGGTTGCACTTAAAAAGAGACAATACACAACTCCATCCTCAGGACTCAGTTGCTTTCTCCAAGTGATGATTTCCACAGCCTTGGGAAAGTTCTCAACCAGGGACTACTGATGAAAAAAGAGGAAAACAAAACCAATGACAGAAAACATCTCTGTGCCAGGGTAACTACTCAAGGAAAGCTGCTCTTTGCCCTAAAGCCCAATGTCCTTTGAAGATGTTTTCCTTTGCTCTCAATATGCTCTCTATTGTGTTGCTTTACATGTAGTCTGTTTCTGTCCATAAGTTCTGCTGATCGACCTCAAGAGACCACGTCTCCTGGCTGCACTCCCAAAGACAGCAATGGTACAAGTCACCCAGTCGAGGTGCTAACCAGGGCTAAGAGGCTATAACAGGAGCACAAGGCTCCAGCACTGCTTCCTGTTGGCATCAGGTGAATGGAAGACATAGGGGACTACAGTAAACAACAGAAAACCTGCATCTCAATCCTCTATCCCAAACCGGCTCATGTTCATTCTGTCATCAACCAACACCCTCAAGTCCTTCTCCTCAGGGCTGCTCTGAATCACACCTCTGCCCAGAAACGCATCTTGCTCATGACACAAGTAAGGAAATGAAGTAAACCAGTCTAGCGATGTGTGGCTATTTAAAAACACTTAATGAACAGACATCTTAACAGGAGGTTAACATTAATGTCCAGAGGATATGGCTGCTTTCTGACATGCTGTGTCTCTGTGTTACACAAGTATTGGTATTTGAAATGCAAAAACTAGTTTCAATACCAAGTTCTACACCGTTAAATATTTAAGCAAAACTTGGCAGAGCTGTAACAGTCCCGTTCCTTGGTAAACTCTGATTTCTACTGATGCTGCCTACAAATGTAGTTGTACCATCACTGGTTTGTCACTTTACCATACCAAACTGGTTCAGCTCAGAGAAAATGAGAATACTTCTATTCCTTCTGAACACGAACACAATCCCTATTAACTCGCAATCTGCTTTACCTCGTCAAATGTGGTGTCAGGTATCACTGACAGCCTAAGGAGTAAGCAAAGGGCTTCCAGGGGTCTGGATAACAGGATTCCTCCTGCTTGTTTCCCAGCAGCACCAAGCTGACAAATGTTAACAAGTACTGCTTGTACAAAGTCATCCTAGAAATCATAGCATAGCTTCAGTCTTTAGGGCAGAGCCTAAAGCTGAACAGAAGATGCCAGCGACTAACTGAAGGCTCAACCACGATCAGCACAGCAGCATTCTCCTACTCAGAAGACTGGATGCTAACCAGCTGGTATTTACTGAGGAAGGGATACAGAAAGGGCTAATATCTATGAGGCTGCAAAGAACCCTCTCAGCTGGCTTTATATTCTGTTCCTCCAAAATACTGCTGGCCAGAAGAACAAAAGAAAGGAAACTAAAGCTGAGTAAAACAAGTACAATCAGTAAGGCCATACTAGAAAACAGTTTAGAAGTCAAGCACAGCAATTTTCTCCAGGTAAATGAGATTAAATCCCTGCTGTGCTCTCCATGGGAACACCAGCAACTGGACACTGAGTGCACCCTATATGGCTATTTTCCAATTAAAATAAAACCCATGTTTCTAAGAACAAAGGGGGAAAAGTGATGTTAAAATATTTCCAGCCTTTGGTTTTTCTGCATAAGCACGATCAGAAAGCATTAACTGGGTGAAACACATTAGATAACTGCAATAATCTGCACACAGAGTGCAGAGTAATGGAGTCTTGCATCAAGGCTTGGAATTAACCTGCTTAATTTCACTGGTATTACATCCACCATATCCATCCCCTCTTTCTGCTCTGTAACTGCATCATTAACTTCCTATACAGACAATCCAACCTATCACTCTAACTTGCCATTTCTTCATCAAAATGTATTATAATTTGCTTATCCACTGCTATTTGCATCAGTTTCCTATTAAAAGGGAGAGAAAGAGGTTTCAATCTTCTTTCCCCACATTTAATTCAATTGTATGGCATTACTTAGTTTTAATGACTCTTCTTGGTGTGTAAGACATGGCTTATGCTTGGTTCAGACTAATTCAGAAGCTCCAACACCCAGTAAGGGAAATACACCTGGAAAAAGAAAAGCCAAAGTGTTTTCTGTACTGTGAATAGGGTATCTGTGGTTGCACCCACAAGAGACAACTGATTTCCTACAATCTGAGAAGTAAATAGGCAGGTTCATCATCCAACACATAAAACCAACAGCTCTTTGCTCAGAACATTCCCAATGTAACCTACCAAAACAGTGAAAAAATTAAATCAGCTGGAACTAATGTGGATTTCACTTATTCAAGTGAGTAAGGAAGGAAATTCATACACACATTCCTTCTGTGACTTAGCCCTGGCAGTGTTCAAGGCCAGGTCATGAGCAACATTGTCTAGTGTGACATGTTCCTCTCAATGGCAGAAGGTTGGAAGTGGATGAGCTTAAGGTCCTTTCCAACCCAAAGCATTCCATGATTTCCTGGATGTATTCAAATTTAGAGTCAACAGTCAGCATTAAAATAAACCCCAACACAATGAATAAAGTTTTTTACCTAAAGCTGATTCTGTCTAGCCCTGTCAGATCAGCTTCATGTTACTAAAGCAGCTAAGCAGGTCTTCTACTAGAGGACATTGCATTAAGATCACACCCAGGATGTGTATGTAAGATACCACACAAATCTAAACATGGGCTCAATACATCTTCACCTGGGAAGAAGCAAGACAAGCTGGCCCTCCAAAAGATTCAATAGTTATTAGACCAAGTCTACTGATGTCACTGACTGCCTTGGTATGATGCTACCCAAGGCCATTATGAGCAGCCACAGACAATCAACAACTCTCTGCACTATCAGGTACTATTATATGTCTGGGATGTTCAGAATACCAAAAATCATTATTTAACATAGGCTCATAAAACCCCTGACTGGTTTGTGTTGAAGGGATCTTAAAACTCCTCCAGTTCCAACCCCCTGCCACCAGTAGGGACACCTTCCACTAGAAGAGGTTGCTCCAAGCCCCATCCAACCTGCCCTTGAGCACTGCCAGGGATGGATGGGCAGTCAGTTTCTTTGGGCACCCTGTGCCAGTGCCTCATTATGCTGAGAAACTGTGCCTTTAAAACTGTAACACCAACTTTTCTGTGCAGAGACTCTACTTTTCCAAAGAGCAAAAGCAGTAGCAAAGGACAACACATCTCAGGGACCTGTCAATCCTCCACCTACTTTTTGAAGCATCTTTTGAATGGGAACAGGGCATCTGCTCTTCTAGCCCCCAGACAAAGGATGCTGTATTTTTTCCTGCCTCAGGCAGATGTACCTCTGCATTTCAGATCTCTATCCCTACTCAACAGGAGAAAATAGAGTTATTCTCCCCTATTTTTCTTTGCACTTGTAGCACCTGAAATAGAATAAGTGCTTTTGTCATACAAAAGTAAAGGCCAAGCTACAGTGGGTGACTCTTTGTTAAAATTCCTAAATTGGATCTTCCAGTTACAAAAATAAAGCCTTTAGCTACAGAAATGATTTTTACCTGCAGGATGCCAAATGAAACTAAGGTGCACAGATGGCACAGCACCATTTACACACGTTCCAGTAGCTCACATTACCCCTGAACTCCACGTATTAGTGCAAACACAGAGCCCCTTGGTCTGAAGCTGAATAGTTCAGACACACAAATGTTATTTCTGGATGAAAAATGCAGGCTCTGAAAAAGCATCAAGCAACTGATGACTATTAATAAGAAAGAATATAGAGCATTTAACTATAGCACAAACCATGATAAGCCCTGAAGCAGTGATATAAACCTTTATAAATGAAATGAGCTCCTAAAACAAGAAGGAAAAAAAAATATAAATATTTTCAGTCACAGCCACCTCTGGCTTTTATCTTTAATACACTGCTCTATATTCCAAACAGGCTCCAGAAGAACATACTGATAGTAAGGCACTATATAATTAAAGCCACAATATAACAGTGGAGATAAGTGCTTGGTCTGGTGTGGTTAAGGTAACAATGTCAAACTGGTCTACAGAAATGAAGTTATAGCCTGACATCCGTGTGTGTGACAGAATGCAACTGGGTAGAGACACAGCACACTTCCTTATCACATCACTGAATAAACATTTGCTTTCCTTCAGTTATCAAGTAGCTGACAAAGTAAGCAAAGGCCTTTTGTTGAGGTTTTTTCCGCCCAGATACATGAAATACCCAACACAACAGTGAACTCATCAATTAGGGATAACAGACATGTGTTAACACCACCAGAATCAACAGATAGCTACATGGGAACCTATCTTGCAAGACATCATCTCCTCTCCATATACGCACGCTCCAGCTATTACCACTAATTGAGTCTTAAGTGCTTCTCTTCGAGGGAACTAATTAGAAAGCAAAAGGTTGCATGAAATACATTGCTATCCAGGTTTCGAGGTGAAGGTTGCTGTTAGAAACATCTAGTGGTTGATTTAAGTCAGAGAGGGAAATGAAGATGCTGCGAGGGCTGGAGCAGCTCTGCTCCGGAGCCAGGCTGAGAGAGCTGGGCTGGGTCAGCCTGGAGAAGAGAAGGCTCCTGAAGGGGAGTGCTTAGAGCAGCTCCAGTGCCTAAAGGGGCTGCAGGAAAGCTGGAGAGGGGCTTTGGACAAGGGGTTGTAGGGACAGGCCAAGGGGAATGGCTTTAACCTGCCAGAGGGGAGACTGAGATGAGCCCTTAGGCAGAAGCTCTTCCCTGGGAGGGTGCTGAGGCGCTGTCAGGGGGTGCCCAGAGATGCTGTGGCTGCCCCATTAGTGGCAGTGTTGAAGGTCAGGTTGGACACAGGGGCTTGGAGCAAGCTGCTCTATTGGAAGGTGTCCCTGTCTGTGGCAGGGGTTGGAACTGGAGGAGCTTTGAGGTCCCTTCAACCCAACCAGTCTGGCATTCTATTTTAACAGTGTCAATTTTACAAATGCTAGTTTTACCCAAATACAGCCCTATTTTGGGATTCCACAGTGCTACTGAGAAACTGCCTGGTTGTCTTGGGCTGAAATAGTGAACACACAGAACAAACAGGGATATGTTCAGATGAAGTGGGGTTTGACTGCTTTTTTCCATGGAATTATGCTTAAAATGTAACAACACAATTCTAGGTATGAGCACCACAAAAGTTATTTCACATCATGACTTCTGAACACCTAAAGATGCTAGATTTTGCCTGTTTCTGGTGAAAATACCCTGTAGGCAACTTCAGGTAAATTCTCACACTTCAACAGTAGCTAAAAGGCATAAGCAATTATTTCCCATGGCTGGCAGCTGATCCCAAGCATCATATTGTCACATTACCACACATTGGGCACATACCTCTTCCTTAACCTGGGGTCAGGTCAAATTGGCATCCTACCTTGCTGAAGGAAAACCCCTGAGTGCACTGTAAGCCAATTATTACTGGAATTATAGCTTTTCCACATAATATCAACATATTTTCCATTGTGAAAGAAATGCATAAAGTCAAGGGAAGCGGCCATTTGAAATCACTTCCACATTCATTAAGCAGATAAAGTGCCATTTGTTACAGTCGTTCACACAATTCTAGATGCCACTGAGGTACAGTAAATACAGTGGTTCTGCATTGGATGTCATCCATTAACTACTGGCGACAGTTAAGTCCAAGACAACCACATGATGAGTGCAATTAAAACTCCCAAAGAGGAGCATGAATGCACTCTAAGCCCCCAACCACTTGGAGGATTTCTGATGTTATGTAAAAGAAGGCAGTTACTGACTACCAAGTCTTTGCTATTAAACTATTAAGTAATTTCAATGGAAAACGAAAACACTGATGAGATCTTCAGCAAGTATTTGCTGTGTCCAATATTTAGAGGGAAAAGAATCAGCCTGATCTTCTACAGCAAACTTGGAGCAACCTGAATCAAGCAGCTACAGAAGTGTTACATGGAGAAAATCTGGTTTCCACAACTTTGCCAGCTTTGTGGTGACTCCATGGCTCAAAAGACTGGCAATGGAAGTATGGAAATTTGAGTTATCTATATACAGAACACAGAATTTAAATTCAGATGCCACAGTGCACATGCATGTGAGGAACCATCCCTGTGATGCCTCATCCCTGGCAGTGCCCATGGCCAGGATGGATGGGGCTTGGAGAAACCTGCTCTAGTGGAAGGTGTCCCTGCCTGTGGCAGGAGGCTGGAACTGGATGATCTAAGGTCCTTTCCAACCCTAACTATTCTATAATTTTATGATACACACCATGTCCTTCTACAACTTCTTCATCTGACTGACCTTCTAATAGAATTTAAAAAACAAGGCTCTTCTCCTATACTCCAAAAATGTCACCACCTCATTTCTCTAGTCTACTGAAAGAAGATGGGTATAGGAAGGAGACAGAAAAGAGAATGTCTCCAATCCAAAAGCAATGAGCATCATTTACATCTGTTGCACTGGACAGGTCCTTAAGGTGATACTGGCCTTGATCTGATGACCTGCTATGAAAAGACTAAGACCAAACAACAAGTAATGAAGTGAGAAGCGCACAAGAGGCCAGATCTTGAGACATTCGACAGCAGAACAGGGACATTTCTATGTGTTATAGATGCCAGGTCTTCACACTGTAGAACGTACATGCAACAGTGACCCTGCTATCCCAAACCATTCACTGCGACCCACATAGGCAGCCACAGACCCTTAAATGGACAATTCCACTCAAGCTCCAAACTCAACAACCAAAAGCCAGGAGATTTGAGATTTAAATGCCCCGACAGAAGGCTTTATAGTGTTTCTCACTGGCATTCTCTTTTGCCATCTCCAGCCTCCATAAAAATACTCCTTTCCCTATTAGCTTACTGAATGCAAAACTGCCTTCTCTGCTACTCTCCTCCCCAGAAATACCTGTATTTCTGTCTTCTGATAATAATGTATTCTAATATCAGCCATGATATATTAAGAAAAGACTTCAACAACAATTTATGCCCTTAGCCCAAAGAGCCCTTCAGAAACTGTTAGCCTCTGTATCTCCAAAACTCTAAATCACATCTCTTTATTGATTAAAGTTACATCTTCATTCTACAGAACAGAATCACCTGCTCAGTCTACATTTATCTCTCTGGCAAAGGCAGGGCGTAATGGATGGATGAAAGCTGAGGCCATTTATTTCGCAATCATTTCTGAGATATGAAACACAAAGAGATCTACAGCACAGCAACAGCACACCTTCAATTCCTATGTCAGACAAAAATCACAGCTAGCAAAATCAGACGTATTTTAATCCTTTAATCAGGTAAGAATTACTTTCTTCCCAACAGTTCTTCCTTATTAGGAAAAACTCAAGATGTCTACAGATCCTCCAACTGTTATTCAAACTTTAAGCCACGAAAGTCTTTCAGGCATCTGGCATGTTTCATGCTCCGTGGCAATTCTGTTAGCTTCGAATTGAATGATTTATTACCATAGAACCCAAGCTTCTGATAAGATTATACTGCCAATTTGTGCCTTCTTTGTGAAGAGAGTTCTCCTTCGACCCAGACTTTGGACTGTACGTGGTGAATCTCAGTTAAAGGGTGACCTTTACAAGACAAGGGAAATGTTAATTCCTGCTCACCTCAATGGCTTTAATCCAACTTGAAAGCAGGGCTTGCCAATGCTGCCCACTACTCTGTCATTGCAAAGTTGCATTTCAACATTATTAAGATAAAAAACTCTTCAGAGTGAAACAAAAATGTATATATCCATCCATCAAAGCCAAAGGAGAAAATCCAAATGGCAATATAGCGGCCTCTGAAGCATTTCTTATGCTACTTGAAAAACAAGGGATTTGCATTGTTAAGGGACTTCAAATACAGATTAGAGGCATTAGAATGACAGGGCCAGAGATTAAACACATCTTTACCCACTGAACAGGTACAAGACAAGGCAAGAGCAACAGCTACTGCCTCCACACTCACCCTCAAGGTATGTGCTGTCATTTGCCATAGCCTGTGATATCTGCCTGCTTTCTGGAGATATCACAGCTTAAAGGGTATAAAATCTGCAGAGGAGGCAGTTCAGGCTCAACAGAGAATTCTCATCTTATTTTTTATAATTACCATTAGCTACTCTATCAGACAGGATAAATAAAAGGAGTATTTCAGTAACGTAGTTAAGGTCTTGCTAATTCAGTTGCTGAAAACAAAGCCATTACAGACAAGTAAGCAGGAATTTAACCTGCATAAAATTGGATCTGGATGAACTTCAACATAAAAGAAGTAAGGTCCTGCTGAAAAAGACAAATGTCAGCAAGATTTGATCATAAAACATAAGCACCTAAGAGCATCTTAGGCCTCTACAGTATCTAACAGGCCAGATTAAAACAATACGTGTATACAAAGCCATCATAGCAATTAATCATTCTAGAAAATATATATATTGTATAAATCTCTTTCAAGAATTAGGTATCCTCATGAAAGATACATCTTCCCAGCTAACTGTATTCAGCTAATCCATATTCCCACTGGGTAGTTTAATGCTTCATTTTGCCACCTAACTCTATGGTGTTTCTTAGCACTTAGCAACTGCCAAACCTCAATTCAAATAGGTGTAAGTTACTCTCATTACCAGTAACAGAAGGCAAGTGTAGGAATCTAAATGTGGGGTACCAAAGTGTCGTAGTTTGAGGCCCCCCTCAAACAGTTCTGTGCACCCCCCCCTCTTTCTTCCCCAGTCCTGGGGAAATGGGAAGGAGAATCCAAAGAATGCAACTCCCACAGGTTGAGATA
>JASSUY010021815.1:19096-44117 GCA_032466535.1 Forpus xanthops | reverse complement strand
GGTTGCCCAGGGAAGTTGTGAATGCTCCGTCGCTGGCGGTGTTACAGGCTGGGTTAGACAGAGCCTTGGGTGACATGTTTTAGTGTGAGGTGTCCCTGCCTATGGCAGGGGGGTTGGAACTAGATGATCTTAAGGTCTTTTCCAACCTTAACTATTCTATGATTCTGTAAGTTATCTCAGGTTGTTTTCAAAAGACCTAAGTACATATTAAGAATTTTTTTTCTTTTATAAAAATTGGTAAAAAAACTTTGCCTGCAGTGTAGTTTGTGGCTTTATTTGCCTGTATTCAAGAAAAATAAATTCAAAATAGGAAAAGGGCAGCGTTGGCTTAACTGGTCTGACTGGATAAGGAGTAAGTTAATTTTGTGAAGGAGACCAAGAGCTTGTGGTTTTTTTTTTAGTTTAACACTGCTATGCTGTATCTGTTAAAGGAAATAAACTTTTTTAACATAGATACTGATGTTAACAAAGATCAGATGAGTGTAGACTTGCAAGAATAAATACTAAGTGTGAATTTGAAGGTTTCAGGCTACTGTGGGAAGGAAGTATTCATTGTTGTTACATGTTCCTTCTGTTTCCTTCTAAAATTATATTGGTTAATGCTTAACTTTCTTATTCATTTAAGGAAGTGAGATTTAAGTTTTTAATGTAATACCACATTCTGTAATGTTTTTAGCATTAAGTGCTGCCCTGTTTTCTTGCTTACTTTATAAATAAAACCAGCTTTTCCTGATTTATTTTTTCTTGTAAGACCGATTTAGTTTCTCTGCTTTTAATAATTTACTTCAGACAAAAGAAATAGTATGCTTTCTTCTGGATGAATATTTGCTGCCATCAAAATTCCCTTAGTGTTTCAGTGAGATATGTTTCTTAATGGTTAGCCAGTTTCTTTGCCCATTTAGTTATTTGATGTTTCTAAAACTTTGAGAGCAAATTTCTACTGCTTCAATGGCTCACTTCCCATGTTGGGCTTTTTTAAGTTGGTATGATTGATGGCAATTTATTAAATGTCCAGATCGTAGCAGCTTCTTTCTCTTTAGCACTGATGCATCTATCTTGATACTTCGTTTGAAAAATACAGGCATGAAAATTAGGCCAAGTGCCTCATCTGATTTATTATTTTTTGTTTTTAACTCCTTGAGATTTGAAAAGACCTTTATCAGTAGTAGCAGAGTGATTTATTTAAAGGTGTAGAAATGAGTGTTGCCATTTGTGGTGTTCTATACTTACCTGCTCAAAATTAAGAGGTGAGCAAATCATTCTCTTTAACGGGAAGTGAAGATTTGTTTGTGTGTTTCATTGTGCATCTGGGCAGCATACCAAACATTATGAATATTCACCTAGTTACTCAGTTTCTGAAGTATGAATATATAGGAGATAAAGTAATAGTTGAATAGACTTTTTATTATTGAGATACTTCATTCTTTTTCAAAGACTGTATATTTTTGCATACGTTTTTGAGAGGCCTGCCTTAGGTGGTTAGCTTATTTACAACTTCGGCAGTAGAGCATTTCTGCTGCAGGTTGTTTAGCCATTTCACTACATTGGTCTTTTATGTGCTAGTGATCTCACCAGAGTGGAGTACAGTGGGGGAATCACCTCCTTTGATCTACTGGTCATGTTCCTTTTGCTGCAGCCCAAGATACTGTTGGCTTTCTGGGCTGCAAGTGCATGCTGCCAACTCATGGCCACTTTTTCACTCACAGGTATCCCCAAGTCCTCTTCCACAGGGCTGCTCTCAATCCCTTCATCCTTCAATCTGTATTGATGCTTTCTGCAACTCAGGTACAATACTCTGGGCTTCTACCCTTATAATAATGTAAGCAATCCACATTCTTCCTAAGTAACTAAAAATCTTTGATCTGTGCTGACAAATCCACACAATTGTTGATTATTTGGTTTTAATTGTCTTAAATTTCACTTTAATCTCCTGTTTCTGTAGGAAACATTTGTCGCTCTCCAATAGCTGAAGCAGTTTTTAGAAAACTTGTAACTGATGAAAAAGTTGAAAATAAGGTAAGCTATTTGTTTATGTTCCTGCGTAAGAAATAACTGTCTCCTAGCCAATTTCGTAGAAATATAAACAGTGAGAAAGGAAACATAAAAATATAAATCTGTTTTTCTGTAGTGGAGGATAGACAGTGCAGCAACATCTGCTTATGAAATAGGAAGCCCTCCTGACTATCGAGGACAGAGTTGCATGAAGAAGCATGGCATTACCATGAATCATATTGCCAGACAGGTACTGTACTTTAATTTTCTTTATGTGTATATTTGTTTTGTTGTTACAGTGGATGACAGACAGCGCTGCTGTTTCAGACTGGAACGTGGGGCGCTCCCCAGATACAAGGGCTTTAAGCTGTCTAAGAAATCATGGCATTGAGACAGCACATAAGGCACGGCAGGTAGAAGAGAGTATATTTTCTTTCTTATTCATACCCATGCTTTGTTTAGTCCTAACCATTACAATCACAGAAGTCATTTGACCAATGCATGGTTAAGGACCAAGTAACAAACACTATGTTTAGTTTTACTAAGGACTCTGAAGTGACCTAACTCTTAAAGTTGAGGTTAGTGAGTTTCATGTTACTAAGCTTTAGTGGAAGTATAACTAGGGAGCATTGGAGCAATTGTGGAAAAATCTTACCTTCAAGTATTTAGTATTTTGGGAATTTTTATGAAACAATTTTTTTTTAATATTTTTTTAAATGGACCTACTCTGGTAATCTGTGATGCTGCTTGGAGGCAGGAATTGTATTTTTAGTTAGCATGTCGAAAAAGAAGTAGCATACCTGTTTACCCACAACAAAAAACTGCTGCTCTTGTATAAAGAGCATTTAAAAAAAAAAAAGGACTGCTAAGTTAGAATGAAGGCACTCAAACCCCAGATTGATAGCATGGTTGGTGGCAAGTTCAGAGGAAAATGTACTCTTGAAGCATTCTTAGCTCAAATGCAGGTTTGTCTTCTAATGAAATCATCTCAGTTTTCATGAACAAAAGAATTGTGTATTTCCATGCTGCTTTCCAGAGAGACTGGAAATAAATGTGTCTGCATCTATTTACATAATTCAGACACTCCAATAAATGCACATAGCTTACCTTGGATAACTCTTCTCTGGATAGGAGGTAGTCCTTTAGGGCTTGACCTTTAGTTAGCTTGAGTTTATGCCACTAATTTTTATATTGACAAAAAGATCAAGTAGTCTTGTTATTACCTTCCATTTCTGTTCCCTCCAGAATTTACTAGACCTCACTGAGGTCATATTTACTTTCTTCAAAGACTACATGTTTAGGTTTTTAACTTTCAAAAATAAATTCCCTCAATTAATCAGTTGCCCTCTGCTGACCTCTCCTTATGTTGATCTCCATTATATAATAAGAAACAGGATTGAGCACAGCATTGTTTCAGATGTTCAGTGTTTTACTGTTGGGATAATTATAAAGGAAGTCTGTTCTGATCTTCTCCTTTTAGAATTTCTGGGTTTACTATTTATCAGTGCTTTATTTATTATTACATGATTGTGTAATGATAAATGATATACAGTTTTATTTATCATTACACAAGCTAAATGGTACTGAAACTAATCAGTTGGTGTTTGTCAAAACAGTGTAATTTGTTTGCATTCTTAAGGACAAGCCTTGGAAACTTGAGAACTGTTCTTGGGTATTACTGGGGTTGGTTTATAAGTAGTTAAAGCAAAGCACCCAAAACTACTTGATCCTCTGCTTTGAAACATACTTACATAATCTCCTTTGTCAGAGGGGGAATGAAAGCACTGTAAGGAAGACATTTGCTTAAACATTCTGGCAAATTAAGAGATTCTTAAAGCAGATGAGCCTAAAAGGTTACATATAAAGGGATAAAAAATTAACAAGAATGAGACAATAGAATGAAAGACTTAAGAGGATGAAGATTTTTCTAAAACATTCTAGTACAAGCAGTTTCTTTTATGAAGGAAATTTCAAATCCCTGAACTAGAAGTAACTGTTAATTTTACACTGATGTTAACTGAAATAATTGTTTTCAAACTTCTGTCAGATGGCCTCTGCTGATTCTCTAAACTGTGGACCTGATACTGTCTTGTAGTCCTTCTGGAAAGGGGGGAGATTCAACAGTGTAGAACAGGAATTTTGAAAGTGGTCAGGTTAGTACAAATGGAAGCGTTTTGCCATTAGAGACAAACTCAAAGGTAGAATTTTGTATGTGACTTGTTTTAGAATAGATTAAGAAAGATTTAATACAGGAGCTGCAGTAGAGAGAAGGGATTTATCTTCTGTTGCCTTCAAAATACTGTCATAAGTACCTCGTGCAATTATCCTCTTTATTCCTGTAGAAGACCGTTACCCATCCAGTGAAAGGCATTTTCTTTCATGTAATTTTGTGCATAATTATGATAATCATGGGTTGTATCTTTAATTCAAAACTGGTGCAATTGCTACAAGAATGATTTATGTAAGAGAGAATGTTAAATTGGTTATATCCTACCATCATATACAGTGATAGTTTAAGTGAATTTTATGTGAAAAGTGAAGTATAACAACAAATGTATATATACATATATAAAATAAAGGGTATTTTAACATTTTAGTTGATAGTACGTTGCTGTATGTTTATGCACTGGTTGAAATTCTCTAAGCTCTTATTTTTCATGCATTAAACAGATAGATATTAATTAGTTTCACTTTTATTCATGCTGAGTCCAAAATTGATTTCTGTATGACTCATACTGTGCATTTGCCTTTAACACAGCCTTGTTCTAGTGAAACAGTGTTAAATATCAAATGGAGACAACTGGATAAATTTGAGGACTGCTGCCTCTCTTTGGTTTTCAGACAGAGGAAAGATTTCTCTAAACAAAGGGAAATTTTTAAGGAACAAATTAGAATGATGATGTGTTTCTCCATTTATGGTATTTAATAATGGTTATATGTTTGGGTTTTTTTTTGAATGTAAAGTTATTGTTGTCTATGTAGTTCCATCCAAAAGTGACTTCTTGAACTCTCCACTACTCTTTTCAAAATGTACATAAATTTTTCTGTCCTCAGTTTCTTCCCCCAAAGTACTAGTTTTCATAGTTTTGAGGAGTCTGTTCAGTTCACTGGAGCTTGCTCAATGAAGCTGTTTGACATTACTATGAGGCTTATGAGCACAAGCTAGCCAGTAATCTTGTTTTTAGAGTTGTGTTAATGCTGGTTCACAGGGAAGTAACTATGAAGTTGTGAGGTACACAGTGTGTGTGGGAAGTGCAGCAGGTATACTTTTGCTTTTCACTGGTTTTTGTTTTATTCCTATGTATGTCTGCAGAACACGTATTTTCATATGGGCCAGTGTTTAGCCCTGTAGTGTGATCAGAAGAAGCTTGTAGAGGTATTGCTTAGAGTTGCCAGGAAAACAGAGCTATTTCCACTGCAAAAATATTTTCATAGGTCAAAGGCACTGCATGAATACAGCAAATATTTTTACAGTGAAAATAAACAAGTCTGCATTAGTTTCCACCATTAACCCTTTCTTTTCAAATGTTCCCTCCCCCACACCGCACTCGTTCAATTATCAGTGTGGAATATTTCATTTAATGGCTTTAGTCTGGTGGTGATTTCTGTGTGTCTTTTCTTACTGCCTGTTCTGGGAGCTTGATCAGTATCTATTTGCTGTTTGCACAAAAACCAGGTGGGTGTTTTGCCATCTAAAACTTTTCTTAAAATATGCAAATGATTTTTACAAGTTAAAATTTGGTCTTAGAGGATGAAGTGTTTTGCCCTTTTCACTTGCTTACTCACTTGTCTAGCACATCCTTCCCAGAGATGTCTGCTGGAAAAACCTGTACTAAACAAACTTCCACAGACTATGCATGAAATGCAGTCTTAATGTGAACTCATTACAGATTTTATTCCATTTATGCATCCTTATTACGGACACTTTGTTCAGATATCTTATACTAGCATTCTGTGCATTGTAGGCATGGTCTGAGAAGGTTTTAGCCTATGCTAAGGCTTAAGTGTAAAATTAAATATAATTATGCTGGTAAAAATCTGGAGCCATCGTTATTCAGTACAGATGACATTCATACTTAAGTTAGTGGTTTATCTGCAATGTTTGCCTGACTCTGAACTCGGATCTTGAATTTAGAATTTAGTTAACATTCATGTTTAGGAGTCAGTAGTCCTACTACAGGAAAGAAAAAGAACAGATGGTATCGTGGTAGGAAGATGTACAATAGATCCCAGGGTTTTTCACATTGTACTGTAAATTTTGTGAACTCTATATGACCTAAAGTACTGTGAATACATTTGTTTTAAGGGATTGTAACTCGTACCATCATACTTTAGCTTCGAATTTCATTTGGTATTTTTTTCTGTATATGTAATAACAAATTTCTAGATCAGAATTACTGCAGCTGATTCCAGGTCACCTTCATTTTTGTTTTACTATCAAGAAAGTAATTTGTCTACTTTTTCACTGCATGGTTTCCATAACTGGAAACCTACTTTAGTTTTAGTAATTGGAAAGCGTTAGAAATGACACTTGTAATGATGCTCTGTAAAAGTATTGGTGAAATAGTTGACACGAGGGTTTTTGTGGAAAACTTGCAGAAGTGGGTAATTATGGTAGAGTACATTTAAAAGGTCTTAAGTTATTGTAAAAGTTGACGAAGGGACACAGTTTTATTCTTTCCATCTGTGTTTCTTTTAATAAATCGGAACTGCAAAATTTGAAAGTACTTTCTTTCCCCTTTTTATAAATCAAACACAGTTTATAGGCTAAAGCACGTATTTTTCATTCTAGGTTACTAAAGATGATTTCCAGACCTTTGATTATATACTTTGTATGGATGAGAGCAATCTAAGGTAATGTATGAAGAAATTAAACAAATTCACATAGATTACTTCTAGTGATGTCCTGTAAGTGACTTTGGAGGCAGACGATGCATTTTACTCTTTAGCTTGTCTTGTGTGTTTTTTTTTTGGGGGGTATGGTTTGTTTCTTTGTTTGGTTTGGGGGTTTTATATGTTTGTGGGGATGATATCCTAATGGATTCTTCACTTCTAATAAGTGCAGTGAGCTAAAACTCAATGGTTTATTTGTGTGATACATGCCACTCGAGGATTAAGGATGTGGAGATTTAGTATGCTTTGTGCTATATTGTGTGCAGCTGATGCCTATACAGTTAAGAATGAGGATGTACTGTCTTGATCAGTGATCTGGCTTTCTAATTGCATGGGATTTAAAAGACACTGTGGAAACTTGGAAAGGTTTAAATATGGTGTGGGGTTTTTTATTTTTTATTTTTGAGTAGAAATAGAATAAGCTATGAGATAAGTAAGGTTGTTAGCTGGGCAAATCTTGTTTGTTGCTGTTAGCCATGTTCTAATTAATTGTGTCTTTGAGCCAATTTATGCTTTAGAAAGATTTGGTGAAGTAGCTGTCTAGTGTGAGAATTCGGATGTCATTATTTGTACTTAATTACATACATATTGGTGATTGGGGTTAAGGAGCTGAGCTTTAATAAAGTACAAATGTCAAAGTGCTTGTAAGGACTATTACTTGTAAAGTTAGTTTAAGAAACCCCAAAGCCCAAATAAAACCCTGTTAGTAGCACATAGACTTTCAGAAGCAGCACTACTTAACTAAGTATTATTTTGTTAAATCTTCTAGATGTGTGGAATGACCTCTTGAATGAAACACTTTGCTTGGTTGCAGTATGTCAGGCAGACATGACTAGGCTTACTTCTGTTTTCACTTGAATTCTTGAATGGAAATTCTATATTAACAATTTATGTGATATGAGCTGTAGAGCAGAAGAAATGTCATAACTATAATAGGGATATTGCTACTGCTACACTTAAGTTTCACCTTAAAGTTGTACCCAGTTCAACCATTTTCCCTGGGAAATGTGCCTGTTTGTAGCACTCAGAGGGCAGGCTGATTCCAGGTGTTGATAGAGTGACAGAAAAGATTTGGGACATCCCTTTTCTTTAGTACCATAGCCACTTGGCCCTCTCCTGTTCATTAAGTAGTATGCCAAAAGCCATGAAGAAAATGGTTCGACATCATTTGAATAGTAAAGGACTTCGTAGAGGAGTCCTGATTTTTCAAGGAAAAACAGTATTTTGGTCTCACTGCCATTATAGACTTTCTAAAATTATTTTCTTGCTCAGAATTAGTAATTAGAATTTAATTTCTTAAAGCTGGTTATGCTTATGACTAAGTATTCACAGGGTTTTCCACCGTTTTTAATGTTGGGTAAGTAAAATGAGCTGCTATGGAGATGTGTATTCTTAAAAGAATTTAATATTTCTGTCTGTGTAGCATTGTGAAAATCATAGTACTGATCTGCTTTTGATCTGAAGATGATGAGAGGTACATTATAACTGCATTTGGATTAATAGTCCGCTTTTTGTATGTAGGTGGGGAAAATACCATCTCAAAACAAGTATGTTTTATCAATGGGAGGCAATGTAAAAGAAACAGGATGTGACAACTGATCGAATGTTACAGTATCTCAGAGGGAAGACCGATCTAGCTCTCCAGTTTACCATTTTTTGATAACCAAATGCAGTAGGACTTGACAGGAGTTACAGAGGTAGTATTGAGGGCAATACTTGCAGCATGCCAATTTAAAACACTGGTTTTGAACAAATGGGAGAAGCTTACTCATACTTCTGGAAAAATACCTAGATAATTGCCATTATTTTTTTTTGTTCAGTAGAAGCTAAAGGTGGATATTAAAAGTACTAATAATTGATTTGAGGAAAAAGTTGATAAACATACTGTGAAAAAGTTCTGTTAAGCCTTAAGTGACTGACTGCTTGTTTATGCTTTGAATTAAGTTTATGTACATGTTCTCCATACTCAATTAAAAGAAAAAAAAAACCAAACCAAACCTCACAAAAAGAAGGAAATGAAAACAAACAGCAGCTTAGAAAGTTCACAGAACTGAGAGAGTCCAGATGTATAGTATTTTCCTGTGTTCCCTAGAAATGGTCATCGAGCGTCATGACAATGACAGAAATGTTCTGAAGAAAAAGTCACAGATAAATTTTATTTTCTCTTTTACAGAGATCTGAAAAGGAAAAGCAACCAAGTTAAAGACTGCAAGGCCAAAATTGAGCTGCTTGGGACTTATGATCCACAGAAGCAACTTATTATTGAAGATCCATACTATGTATGTATAAAAGAATTCTTCTGATGACTTGATTAAAAATTATGTGTATATGGCATATGATCTTTTGAGATCCCACATGTGATATATGATCTGGTGCTACAAATAACTAAGTGTAGACATATTTTTTAAATAACTTAATAGAACAATATGAATTAATTGGAATAGGAAAGGAGAGCATGTATATGCTTATAACAACTGCTTTAATTTACATAAGGCAATGCATCTATGTTTTCAATATTGGATGATGCTCTAGTTGATCAGCCTCTTTGCAAAGAGGACCTAATCAAGACAGGGACAAAGACAAGGGCAGAGATGGTCAAAGAAGTTGAATAACATCAAATAAGAGCAAACAATTAGATTGAAATTCTTGAGATTAGGAAAGAAAAGTGGATTAAGTTGTGGGAGGGTTCTGTAAAATCTTGATATCATCGGGAAAGGTGAGTAAGGAATCGCTATTCATTGCCCAAGAAGAGCGGAATGTCAAATAGCATGTGGGAAGTGGGTTCAAAACAGAAAGAGGGTGGGTTTTCTTTTTAATTTGGTTGGTTGGTTGGTTGGTTGTTTTTTTTTGTGTTTTGTGGGGTTTTTTTTGCTTTTTTTTTTGTTTTTTTTTTTTTTTAAATTTTTTTTGGTTGGTTGGTTGGTTTTGGTTTCGGTTTTGTTTTTTTTCCACAAAGCATTTCATCAAACTCTAAAGCTCAAAATGACAGATTACTGTAGAGGTAAAGCAAAAAAGGAAAGGCTTGTAAGGGCTCAAAAATGGAGTGGAAGAATTTCTTGGAGGGAAAGTTTATGCAGGACAGCTGAATACAGAGTCATAGAGCTTGACTATGGAAACTCCTGAGCTGCAGGTAGTTCAAATTAGGGAGAAATACGCGTAAACTGTCACTATGTATTTGTACTGTTTTATTCTTGTCTAATGTCAGTTATTTACCATTGCTGAACCTGGGGAAAACAGTCTGCGAAAACTTTGTTTGAGCTACTATTGCTGTTCTTAACAGGTTTTCTTTTCTTCTGTTCTTTTCTAGGGGAGTGAAAAGGACTTTGAAACTGTTTATGAGCAGTGTGTTAGATGCTGTAAAGCGTTTTTGGAGAAGTCTCATTAATGCTTCATCATTTTATTTCCAAAAGAAAATAATTAGCTTCTCCTGAAATATGTAAGGTTTACTTGATGTATTTAAATTGTAAAATTATGTCTCACTGGGTTCAAAACTGTTTCAGTATCCTTTTATATTTTAGATTTTCTGTCATTAATTAAAAAGCATAGGAAAGTTTTAATTGGATTAGGTGATCAACCGTTTTATCACACATCAGTGTCATAGTAAAATATGTGATTCAGAATAAATTTATCTCTAAACTCTTCCAGTGCTTTCTCACAAGCACTACAAAAGTAACATCTTGCTTCTTTATCTGCTATACTAGCTAAACTGAGGTCTTATGTGCCATTAGTGAGTTAATTCAAATGAGCTTTCAATGGGAGTCTGTGAGATAATAGTTCATGTATGATAACACAGGCATGTCATCCTAGTGCTGTTAGGCAACCTTTGGACTGATGCTGTTCCATATTGAGCCTGCTAGACTAAAAGAACTGCCTGCCCCCAGACAGACACTGCTCATAGCACTACTTCAAAGCTTAAGCAACCAAAACCTCTATGTGTGTCAATAGGATCATGTGAAAATGGATTTTTTTTGTGTCAGTTTAAGTGCTCAGTTATTTAAAGAAAAAGTAATATTTGTTCTAGTACATTTTCTACTAATTAAGAAGAGTACAACTCAGAAATAGTGATTGATGTTAATAGGACTTCTCCAGCTAGTCTTCCTTTGGTCTTTTGGTCAATTCCTAGTGCCCTAATACAAGCACATGTAATACAGTATTTAAGGACGGAACAAGTCAGCGTAAAAGCCTAAATGTGAAACATACAGTTTGTATCTCACAGTAGTAAAATACTCAAATCCGTATAATATATTCAGTGAGATTTGCGGTAATCCTAGTTCCTATGTGGGTGTCAGACAGTATTTTCAGATTTACTCAGGAAAATTGATAGTCTGTCAGAAGCGTTCTCTGAGAGCATAGCTCAGCCCAAAGACAGTCCATCTGTAATGTAATGCAAAGTTAACAGAAGGCCAGTAAGTAGTAAGTTCTGCTTTTGGACAAAAATGGAATGCTTTGTTAAAATCCATGTCTTTTTGTCTTGATTGATTTTGGATATCACCTTTCATTTCTGCCTAGGAACCCAAGTGTACTGCAGTCAGTAAGATAAGTAATGTAACTGATACCAGGAGAATTGTCCTATTTTCAGTAATAACAACATTGGAATGAACTCACATTACTACATTATCTGTAAAACTGCATCTGTAAAACTTCCTTTCTTACTTATGGAGCCGTGTTTTTCCCTCTGTCTGCCTTCCTACTACTAGAGTATCCTCTGTATTTGTCACTCACTTTCTCCGGTGAGAGAGGGTGCATTTTGATAGAGGTCCCTGTTTTTCTTGAGGAGAAAGGAATCCTGTTGTCACTCTGCCTCTGCAGCAGGCTGCCCAATGGGGATGCTCCATCCTGGGACTCTTGATGTAGAACAGCTTTTTGTGTTAGTAAGGTTTCTGTTTTGTGCTAAAATTTCCATCTGACATAAAAACTAAGAACCAGTTTACAGAAAGGAAAGTGGTAGGTGGAACACTTAAATACAGAAATCTGGATCTTTGTGCTTTTTTGCATTATCAGTATCTGACTTCAAAAGAACAAGCTGGGGATTTGCAAGTTAATAGATGTTTCACTTCAGGACAAAGAGTAATCCAAATATAAAATATTTTAGGTGAGATCAAGCACCGACTCTGGAATAAATTATTTTCCATTTCTTTTACGAATGTTTTGACAAAGTAAATGGGGGAGAACAATGAGCAGCTATTGACAGACCATCTTAAATGTGGTTTTATGCACTGACCTCAGAAGTGGAAGTGTTTAGATGTAATCTAATCTTATTCTCTGCTAGAATGACCACTTAAAATACTCCAGTGAAAATAAAATAATTCAAAAGATTGAGAACATGATGGGTTGTGCTTTCCCATTCATACCTGAGTAGGACCATGATGGAATTGAGTCTATAGTTTCCTACATATTAAAGTTAAGATTTAAAAGTCTTAAATCTTTGAGCTGCTGGAGTAACAGAAGGGAAATAAAAAGGCATGGCTGTTTAACTTTACTAGACTAAGGAATCTTCCTGCAAAGTAACATGAAGTCAAAACTGTTTGTGTTAAATTCAGTTAAGATTTTAAAAGTTTTGTCTTTAAGGTACATTTTTAGCAAGTATTCTATTGGCTAAATCATTCACCAGCTGTACTAGGAGAAAGAAGCTGATTAATTGATTTTACCCTTAGTGGGTTCCTTTTGGAGAAGGGGAAGGAGAGCACCATGGTATTTACACCACTTGTAGAATACAAGAATACAGAGCAGGGATTGCCTTCAGGAGAGACAGTTGTGCAGTACTATTATTTGGGTTCCAAGAGAAGCAGTGGACACAAGTTGTATATCATCAAGATGACTCAGCTCTTACAGGTTTAAAATACTCCTCATGAAAAATGTAATGTTGAGTGAAAAACTACAGAACAGACTCCTTCCCTCTCTTCTCCCCCACAGCTTGTTTTACATCAGGTAGTAAGGTTATATCCAAGACTAAATACAAAAAAGTGTGCTACAGTATAGTTGTATCTTTCAAAGCACGCTGACCTCTGCTAAATCTAGAGAAGACTTCCATGGGATTGATTCATTTACATTCATTCATTAAGTCATTAAATAAATTACATTTTTCCTTTTACAAGATTTTCTAGAAGATTTTTATTGAACTGGATTTCAGGTGTCATACAACAGAAAGATTTGTAGTAATTTAAACTCTCATGTTCAGTCATATGCTGTGATCTGATCTCAACCTATGGAACCACAGAGAAGCAGAGTTCCACCCACCCATATATTTACTGCAGGTGAGCCACCAAGTGAATCCTGTAGCAGTAGATTCATTTAACTACCAGTTTTTCAGTATGCATGTGTTACTCCTATTGAGCAATGAAACCAGCATGTAGTGATTACTGAAACCAAGTAACAAATACATACCTCTCCTTTACTAAATACAGTCAAGTTATAGGCTGGCATTTTGTACTTCTGCCTTTTCTTTCTTCTGAAGAGCTAGATATTAAAACTTCTGAAGTGTGCATTTCCAGTATTCCAGCTTCTAGCTGTTTCTCAGGATGGAGAAGGGTGTGTTTGGTTCTGTTTCTACATTTTGTGGTTTGAATTGAGAGTAAAATGGAAGCTAAATGCCACTATTAAGATAAAAGTATCAGAGGTTCATCTGCAGTTCACAGATAAAATTTTTCTTCCTGTTTAAACTATTTTATTATGACAAGTGGATTTAATACCTGATTTAAGGAATAAAGGGAAATGTGTATTAAGGCTTTTTGAGTTCACAGACTCTTTTAAGGTGTTACAACACTGAAATGATTTATTGGACATTTACTGATATTTATCGCCTGGCAATAGCATGAATCGAATGCAGATTTTTTTTTTTTCTTTTCTTTTTATTTTTTAACATGCAAATAAAACCCCAAAACAATTATTGGTCATAAAAAAATTATGAGGCTGTAGAGAATTGGAGCAGCCTTGTGGTCTGGACTTGAACACACAGATTGGTCTGTCCTCAGAAATCCATATGGAATGTTCACATGACCAGATTCCTGAGGTGGGTGCACCTTTCTTTCTCACTCTAGGCAAATTCTGTCTATACTCACATCTGTTACAGAAAGAGGTTTGAGTGTGGATAAATGATAGCAGCTACCAGAAGATAGCTTGTTTATCTGGATTCAGTGAACAGAAAGCAAACTGAGAACAACTTAATACCAAACACTTTATTACTTATGCTTATTATTTACAGTATCTACATATTGCACGTTCGCTGGAATGTTTTATACATTTATTATATAAAGTAAATTAATGGCAGCTTGTGTTTGTGTACAAAATCCATGCTCCACTGTCCCAAAAAATATGTCTGCTTGGAATCACGTTCCTGTTTGTCATGCAGTTTGTACTCCTAGGGTACAATGTGACCCCAATGCAAGTCTGTTTTAACCAAACTTTTAAAAAATTGCATAAGCATGAAGGATATCAAGTGACCACCACTACTGTGGAGTAGATCTTTAGTAGGTCTAGATATACAAACAAACATTCCTTGAAATTGTAGAATTAAGCAATAGAACATCAATTTTCTTGGTGAAATATTAGTGTTTACATAATTTTTGGCAGCATTACACATCAGTTGTAAAGTGTGTTCTGTAAAGAATGGAGCATTAAGTACTACTGGCAGTTTCACTATGGTAAAGAATGTCAAACTGCAAACAGTTGATGGCATACAAAACACATGTTAAAAGAATTATGGGAAGTAGTCTGTCAATCTGCAAAAATAAATCTCTTGTTCACAATGGAATATGTTATAAAGGTAGTAAGTTCTATTTCCCTGTTGGTTTCCAAGGCACTTCTCTTGGTTCTTGGTATTTCATTTCATGGTAATAATATCTGGTGGATTAAAAGAAAGAAGAAAATTGCCTTTCATCATTTTTATACTTGCCTGCATGTGTTTAAGAATGTATTTATCATATTGAATCTATAGAACTGGAAAATTCAATAACAACTTTGGAAATATCCATTAGCACAGTTCTGATTTAGCTTAGTTTAGTTCATAGTAGCCTGACTGCTAAATTACTGCTTTGTTTGTTAATCAAGGCTGAAATTTTGGAAGGATCTCTATTTGCACTGGTTCATTTTATGTAAATAGGTTTGGAAAATACAGTTCTACCTATTGAAAAAGTGCTTATGGTTAGGTTTAGCCTTTTCTAAAAATGCAGTTATGAAGTCAAAAAGCCTCAAGGATAGTATTGCAAATTTCTGTCTTGGTGTCTTTAAGCTGATGATATGATGCTCAGTAATATAAATATGTCAAGGTAGGGCTGGAAGGACCTAGGAATGATTTCATGTTTAATTGGGCCCATTAGTGAAGAAACCTGGACTCATGCAGACAAGAAACAAACAGAACTTTCTACAATTTGATCATATAAATGCAGCCTCTGGGATGTGCAAACAGTAAGGCAGCGTAGACTGAGTAGGAGTTGCAGGATTTGCTGCCCGTTCTGTTAACTTTTCCCAGAACAGTTTCTTGGAATGAAATCAAAACCATTTTTATGACAGTGATATCAAAATCACTAATAGAAAATTACAGGTTTCAACCCTTTTCTCCCACATCTTTAAGCCTTCTGAGAAAATGCAGTGTAACTGTCCCTGCTTATACCTATCTAGAAATCCATCCTCCCTCTAGTAACTTCTGAGTTTGTTTTCAGCAACCACATCTTCGAGACTTGCAGCAAGTCTACGCAGTTTTTTTAAGACAACCTGTTAATGCCATTACTTCAAAGTAAAAAATGCACTATATCTTACTGGTCAACAGGACCTGCATGGGTTCCATGCTGTTACTTCTCAAGAGATTTCAGCTGAAGCTGAACCCATGGACCCCAGAAGTCCACATAGGAGATAAAACAGAGCTGTTCTCTGATACTAGAGTTCTGCTGATGTCACTTTTCACAAGTAAAACTTTAATATTGTCTATCTGACTATATGTAACCATCTCTCCCAGGATCAGTGGGAATTCTCTGATTTGGGTTTCTCTACATTTTCTACCACTGAAGTATAATTTGTAACAATCATTTGAATGCAGAATCAGTTGGACTTGACATAATCCATTGGAAATCAAGCCATTGGTGCATACAGAAATACTTTTTAATAGTACTTAAACATATTTAGTTTTGCAATTTTTAAAAGCTATTAACTAATGTAATAATGTTACAGAAAAGCTTAATGTAATTTAGGTTTTTTTTCTGGTTTTGCAGATAGGACAAATACTTTTTTTTTAATATCCTTCCTTAGAGGGGAAAATGATATAAATTTTCCTTGTCTTGCATTTTCATCTAGCTTTTTTTCTGTATGTGTGCTTCTACTGTACCCTGTTTAAGGTGTGATGCTTAAAAGTGATGTTTAAACATGCTTTTGTTTTGATCAGTGTGTGGTACAACTGACAAGTTAAACACTTAGAATTTAATATGGGTTTGTTTTTTATTATGATACTAATGGGAACATGCAGCTCACTGAGCGTGAAAAAATGGAAGTAGATAGGATGCTCATTTGTCACCTCATCCATACCTGCCTTTGTATGGATCAAAAGTTGTGGGTCTTAGATTCCCAGTGCTCAGCTAAGTTGCAGTTTTCTAAATCCCTGGCATTTTCAGAAACCATCGAAAAGGCCCCAGATTTCTTAGCATTGATCAAGCTGTTTGTTGTACTTTTTCCACATAGTTATGTTATATACATCAGTCTAGGAAAATCAGACTGGAATTTAGCTGAAGAATGGTAGGTAGTCTTAGTGAAGATCCTGCGTGCTATCTAACTAATGTCTCTGTTAGGAACCTCTGTCATCAGCTCATGATGACACAAACTCTCTTAAGATAAAGCTGATCTATAGTAGAGAAGAATTTAGTGGTTTAAAAATTAATATAAGCTTTAAAATACTGTGCCAGTAGGATTTTTTAGCTCAGCTTCCATGCACTATCAAAAAATTCCTTCCCTGAGTGAACATCCAGGTGGAAGTCTGTTCTAATGTCAACAGATTGCTGATAAAGCTCATGTTGTATCTGGTAAGGATATAACATAGTAAGGAAAGTGCAGAATTGCCACTTAAATTAAAAGTTGGACTGTACCACACTACTAACCATGTACACTGTCCACCTCTTTAGTTCAAAGCAATAGTTCTCATTAAAGCCTTAAATTTGTTACTGTAGGCACTGCTTCCTATCACCAAGCAGAGGTGATAGAACATGTCATAGGAAGTAATACGTGATGGATCTAGAAAAGGATCTACCTTCACTGAATTGTATGCAAGCCCCACATCTTAATTGTACCTTCACTTCTTTTGTGAAATGAAAGCATCTGACATTTCTTGAGGGCACTGGATGCTAGTTTGAATTAGAAGCTTTGTAAGAGAGAAAGCAATTAAGGGCTGTTGGTTCCATTGTTACAAAACACCTGAAGCAAAACACCAGAGCTCAAATATTATTTTGGTTTAAGAATAGTTTGAATTAATGTCTATATTAAATGGTGTATAGGAATGGGATATTTATTGTGGTATTTCAGGTTTCTCTATAGGCATTTAAAGTTTCTAAGTTTATCTTGTATTGTCAGCTTTTTTAACATACATTACTAGTATCCTGAGGGGTTTACAAAGATTGACTTCCAAAGACAATTTTGGTTATCAGTGTTTTAGCTGTTAACTGGGTCCTGCATTTCTTACAGCTGTGGGGCAGGCAAAAGGTGAACATAGACCCTTAAAAAGACAAGATGGAGCCCAGTTATGTATGTGTAGGATAAATGAGGAAAAGGCTTCGTAATGCACGTTGTATCACACATACTTTTAGGTATGTACTGTGACAGTAACAGTTGTCTAATATCTGTTTTCACTTCTTCCTGTTTGATCTTAAGTTAGTTTCAATGTCTTGACTGCTTTAAAGCTATGGTAGTCCAAAATACATTAAAACTACAAATAAAACCCAAATCTATATTTTTTTTAACTTTTCTCCCCCCCCTCCCCCCCCCCCCCAATGGACAGATGTCTGTGTATCTGAAAAATGTGTCATCTTAGTTTGCCTGAGTATCAGCAGTAATTCATCTGTAGCCCATTATAAGCATCCAGTGAAATGAAAATCACATACTGAGCAAAACAGAAAATCTAATTTAGACCTTTGTGGAGCAGTATCATGTAAGAAATTTTTTAACTATTATTCAAGCATTAGTCTGAGCTTTAGAACTGATACTAAGTAATAGCCTTATAGCAGAAACTGTAAGTGTTTATCTATTGCCTTACCACAAACAAACTTCATATACCAGGAAGCCATCTTACGTAGGAAATGGTTTTGAAATCTCTCCTTGCTATGTACAAGTGATACCATGTTCAAAACTTTGCAACTTCTTGAAAATACCTTGGACTCATAATAATTACATGCTTTGTGGAGAGAAGGGTTCTTTTGCATTTTTCCATTTACCTGTTTTTCTACAATTCAGTCCATGACATGATGAAAACAAGTAAGGCCTATGTTATACTTCTATGTGAGAGGAGATGTCTTGCCCACATAAATTGAACTGATGCAGTGGAGAAGCTATGAGGAGGAATGGTGCTTAATTTTATGAAGACACCTGCAGATCTCAAGGCATGTGTAGTAGACAATAGCCTTCCTCTACCAATGGAGGTTACTTGTGAGTGCTGATAGTATTAATGATTTGTGTCTGTGTGAAAAATAACAGAAATGAGGCTTGTTATTCATGCTGAAACATGCCTGCTAGTTGAGCCAAGGTGGTGTTTGGCAAAATGAGGAGGATATTTTTTAAACAGACTCCCAGCTTGAGCTGTGAACTATTTTAGTTGCTGCTCCTTTGTATTATGAGTTTGTGTTTACATGACAAGTTGAAAAGGTACAGATAAAACTTTCTAAGGAAAGGGAGAAAAGAATTCCCTAGTCTGATATATCTGCTTGTTAGTACTGGCAATAACACTTATCTTTCACAGGTGAGTATCATTTTATAATGGCTTATTTGTTCCTTGCTTTATGGATTTTGCAGTTTAAAGGTTGAATTGCTAGCATTTCTCCAGTTAGATCAAAGGAATTAGCTGTTGCTTTTATTTGTCCAAGTACTGTATGCAATTGTTTCTAAATTCCATCCCTGAACGTACAATATATGATGTGTTCACATCCCTAGAAGTGTTCAAGGCCAGGCTAGAGAGAACTTGAGCAACCTGAGCTAGTGGGAAGTGCCCCTGCTGTGGCAGGGGGGTTGAACTGTATGATCTTGGAAGTTCCCTTCCAACCCAAACCATTTTGTGATTCTCTAAGAGATTCCTCTCCACTGCTGCAGGCTTCAAATTAAGACAAGTAGTGTAAAAGTTACTGGACATTAGAAATATTCCACATTGAAGCTGAGCTAGTTTAGGTTTATTTTAGGAAGTTGGGCAGAAAACGTTTAAGGAAATGTTGAGGAGGTTAGTGTAAATTTAGGATACTGAATTATATCTAATGTATTACCTTTGCCCTTGCTACTAGAAAAGTCTTATGTCTAGCTGGAATCCTCTCTCGTTGCAAAGTTAAAAAAAAGTACAACTTTTTTATCAACACTGGATAAAAAGAATGTCTTCTAGCTAATTTTTATTAAACTGAATAGCTCCGTCATGTTTTCCTGCAATCGTCTTGTCCTTAGATTAAATAATCCTAAATCCTTTCAGCTGTTCTTGTAAATTGAGGACTTTGGTCATCTATGTTGCACTTCTTTAGACTCTCACTAGAAGCACCCCTAGGTCTTCAAGTGTGGTGTCTTTAAATGCAGTATTGCAGCAACTGATTATTTCAGGTGGTTTATAAATAATGATTCTATTCATAGATTCCAGTATGTTGTCTTTTTTCAAGTGTGACATAGTTGTCACGTTTAGTGTGTAATTTACTACAAGCCCTGTATTTTCTACACAACTGTATGTCTGCCTCTTCACAACATGCCATGTATTTCTGCAGTTGATTACTCCTGCATGACTTCATAACTCTGCTGTTTAAATTTTATCCTGTTTTAGACTATTCAGTCTGAAGAGCGTCAGTGCTTTAAAAAAATAAGCTAAGATGCTTTACATTCACTGCTTTTTCTCACTGATTCCCTCCAAAGTGTGTATTTCGTGACAGTGTCTTGGTTTGATAGCATTTGTTACTGACAAATCCACAAGGGTTATTATTTATGACTTTGTCAGAGCTCACATTTTTGTCTCAGGTAGAGGCTGAGGACAGAACATAAATTAGTCCTTTTGTATTCTTATGTGCTGGTTTTCTAGAAATACAGATAGCTTGGAGGTGGTTTTTTTTTTTTTGTTTTTTTTTTTTTTTACTTTTTTTTTTTTTTTTTTTGGTTGGTTGGTTGGCTTTTGGTTTTATTTTGGTGCATGGTGAAATTCCTCAAGTATTTGCAGGAGATAGAGGTACATTTAGGCAAAAAGGGAATTGGTGAACCCGTAGATATGAGAGGTGATCGCAACAAAAATACCAAAAAGTCTGAGCAGCTTAAAGTTGGTTTGTCACTGATACTAATAATATGTTTTAGTGGAATTACTTGAAAGCACCTGCAACCTATCTGCATTTATAAAGCTTTCATGTGTATATCTAAGCATATATTAACTCATCCTAAAATGCACACCATAGATCTACAGCTGCGCACATAAAAGGGCTGCTGCAATTGTGTACTGAGTCAACTCTTGCAAAATAAGCTACAGCTGTTGTGTTTTGTTCTATAACAACACATTCACTCTGATAACTGTATGCTCCTATGAGTAATTCCCAGCTGAGGCACATGGACTTCTCTATAAAGACTTCCAGTAGGGGGTACCCTTTACTTATTGCCAGTATTTGCCAGATTAAGCCGGTTACTTCAAGTACTCTGAAAGGAAATACCTTAGCCAAAGGACAAGTATTATTACACTCCCATAAACTTTCATGTGTGTGTAGATTTCTAGTGCTTTGCTGTGCAGTAGAGTGTCATTACTGCTATGAGAAAGCTTACCTTTATCCTTCCATGCACATTGGGCTTACTGCCAACCTAGTAAGAAGCCTGGCACATCTTTTATAGTCTGTCATGAAAAAAGAACATAAATAAAAATACTAAAGTAACCAATTTTGCCTTGAAAAATTTGTAACTGTTCAAATCATTGTCCTTGTGAATTAACACCTTATTTTGCAACAGTATAGAAATCAGATCCTTAGACTTAGAAATACAGTGTGTAAAAATTGCATTACGGAAAGCCATGTCTAATCGCACATGTAACTATGCAACTGATGTCTGCACACGTACTGTCTGTAAACAGATAGCATGAATGTGCTTGGAGAATCTCTAAATGTATGTACCTACGAAAATTTATATATCTGTGTCTGTTCTTAAATGTGGATGTGAACATGTGACTGCAGTATTTCCATGCTAGAAGAAGAATAAGTAGTTGTCCTAGGATAAGTAGTAGCAGTCATTTTTTTCTTCTCCTTAGTAGCTGGTGCAGTGCTGTGGTTTTGACTTTTGGCCTGGGAACAGCACTGATAGCACCAATGGTTTTAGTTGCTGCTCAGTAATGCTTACTCTGACTAGGGACTTTCTGAGCCTCATGCTCTGCCAGGGAGAAGGGGAAGCCGGGAGGAAGCAGAGACAGGACACCTGACCCAAACTATCCAAAAAGGTATTCCATACCACAGCACATCATGCCCACTATATAAACTGGGTGCAGTTACCCGGAAGGGCTAGATCACTGCTCGGGTTGGGTATCGGTTGGCGGGTGGTGAGCATTTGTACTCTCTTCCCTTGTTATTTCCCTTATAGAATCATAAAAACATAGAATAGTTAGAGTTGGAAAGGACCTTAAGATCATCAAGTTCCAGCCCCTCTGCCCCATCACAGAAAAATTAATTGGTCACAGATTGGCTTATATTGTCTAGCTTTTCATTTTGCAGATTTCAGGCTTGGATATGGAATGTACCTTGGGACATACATAAGCTTGCTTAAATCTCATTTTTTTACTATTTTGAAATTTCTGAAGAAAACTTTTTAAGCCTTTCTGATATAACTTCATTCTTTCCTGGTGATGTAAGTTTGCACACTCAGAAATATGTAAGATTTATCAGCCCTGGTTACAAAAACTTCTTGGACTGCAAATCATAGCTTTTCATGTAAATTTTAAAATAAACAAACCCCTTATCTATAGATTGTAGAGACTTTCAGTAATTTTGGAAATATAATTCTAGTAATACATTCAGATGTATATAATTTACTAATTCCACTTTTTGTCTGCAGTGAGAGTATGCATGTACTTACAATTTAGAGAATTCTCAACCACAACTAGTCCATTTCCCAGCTTGCTAATATTTCTGTTGTAAATATAAGTGTTTTCTTTCATTTACCATAACCAGAATTAAAGGAATTTGGATGAATTTTCAAAACCTTTGGTTAAAGTAGTACAAAAAGACTAAGTTGTTGAGTCTTTGAATGGTATAATGTGTGAAGAAGATAAATAAAAAGGAAACAAATAAATTTTGGGCTTGGAGCTTTCCTCCATGAGTGGCTGCTTTGTATTATGTAATTTTTCAATAAGTGCGGAATTTCCATTAAAACAATTAGATTGGTTTTATTTTCAAACAGCTTCATATCTGGTTTTGCACTTTTCATGACTGTCTAGAAATGTGTCAAAGGTATAGTGAGTACAGACTTCTGGCCTTGTTATACTATACACTTTATACTCGGAAAAAGGTTTAGTTGTTGACAGAAAGATTAATAGAAAATTAGCCTTATTTTCACTACCTTTATATGTTTAAATATGCTCATTATCTTAAAAAGGAATGCTTTCTAATTTCAGAATAGAGTTCAGGAAAATGCAAACTGAAAATATCTCTACTTGGTCACAACATATTCTTTTATCTCCTTTGTTCAGATACACAATTCATAGAATCATAGAATCATGGAATAGTTAGGATTGGAAGGGACTTTAAGATCATCTGGTTCCAACCTCCCTGCTCTGGGCAGGGACATCTCCCACTAAACCGTGCCACCCAAGGCTATGTCGAACCCGGCCTTGAACACCACCATAAATGGAGCATTCACAACTTCCCTGGGCAACCCATTCCAGCGCCTCACCACCCTTACAGTAAAGAATTCCTTCCTTATATCCAATCTAAGCTTCCCCTGTTTAAGTTTGAACCCATCACCCCTTGTCCTCCCAGTACAGTTCCTCATGAAGAGACCCTCCACAGCATCCCAATAGGCCCCTTTCAGATAGTGAAAGCTGCTATGAGGCCGCCACGCAGCCTTCTCTTCTCCAGGATGAACAGCCCCAATTCTTTTATCATATCTTCATAGGGGAGGTGCTCCAGTCCCCTGGTCATCCTCGTGGCCCTCCTCTGCACTTGTTCCAACAGCTCCATGTCCTTTTTATGTTGAGGACTCCAGAACTGCACACAATACTTCAAGTGAGGTCTCATGAGAGCAGAGTAGAGGGGCAGGATCACCTCCCTCATTCTGCTGGTCACACTCCTTTTGAATGTACTCCAGGATACGTTTGGCTTTCTGGCCAGCAAGAGCACACTGCCGGCTCCTGTTCATTCTCCCGCCAACCAACACCCCCAAGTCCTTCTCCTCAGGGCTGCTGTGAATCTCACCTCTGTCCAACCTCTGTCTGTGCCTGGCATTGCACTGACGCAGGTGTAGGACCTTGCACTTGGCATGGTTGAACTTCATCAGGCTGGTATCAGCCCACATCACAAGCATGTCAAGGTCCATCTGGATGACATTCCTTCCCTCCAACGTATCAACCAAACCACACAGCTTGGTGTCAATGGCAAACTTGCTGAGAGCACACTCAATCCCACTGTTCATATCACTGACAAAGATGTTGAACAAGACCAGTCCCAAGATCGATCCCTGAGGGACCCCATTCGTTACTGGTTTCTAGCTGGACATTGAGCCGTTGACAACAACCCTTTGTGTGCAGCTATCCAGCCAGTTCTTTGTCCACCGAGTGGTCCACCTCTCAAATTGAAGTTTCTCCAATTTAGAGACAAGGATGTCACGTGAGACATCAAACGCTTTGCACAAGTCCAGGTAGATGACAACGACTGCTCTACTCCTGTCCATCAGTTCTGTAGCCCCATCATAGAAGACCACCAGATTGGTCAGGCAGGACTTCCCCATAGTGAAACCATGCTGGCTGTCACCAAGCACCTTGTTTTTCATGTGCCTTAGCGTGTCTTCCAGGAGAATCTGCTCCAAGATTTTGCCAGGCACAGAGGTGAGGCTGACTGATCTGTCATTCCCCGGCTCGTCCGTTTCTCCCTTCTTGAAAATGGGGGTTATATTTCCCTTTTCCCAGTCATTGGGAACTTCACCTGACTGCTATGATTTTTCAAATATGATAGAGAGTGGCTTATCAACTTTATCTGCTACTGCTATGATTTTTCAAATATGATAGAAAGTGACATAGCAACTTCATCTGCCAGCTCCTTCAGAACCCATGGATGGATTTCATCAGATCCCATGGACTTGTGTATGTTTAGCTTCCTAAGATGGTCTCAAACCAGATCCTCTCCTACAGTGGGCCCAAGATCTTCATTCTCACAGTCCCTGCATCTGCCTTCCAACACTTGAGTGGTATGGTCAGTGTATTTGCCAGTGAAGACTGAGGCAAAGAAGTCATTTAGAACCTCAGCTTTCTCCAAAATCAGTGCAGCCAGTTCTCCTGATACCTTCTGAAGAGGGCTCACGTTGTCCCTAGTCTGTCTTTTATTTACAATGTACCTATAGAATCCCTTCCTTTTATCTTTAACATCCCTTGCCAGGTTGAATTCTAAGTGGGCCTTAGATTTCCTAACCTGGTCCCCAGCTTCCCGAACAACATCTCTATATTCTTCCCAGGCTGCCTGTCCTTGCTTCCACCTTTTATAAGCCTCTTTTTTCCTTCTAATTTTCTCAGCAGTTCCTTATTCATCCAAGCAGGTCTCTCGGCCCTCTTGCTGCACTTGCTTCTGGTTGGGACATATCACTCCTGAGCTTGCAGCAGGTGATCCTTGAATATCAACCAACAGTCTTTGGCCCCCCTGCTCTCTAGGTCCGTATCCCATGAAATCTTACTGAGCAGGTTTCTGAAGAGGCCAAAGTCTGCTCTCTTGAAGTCCAGGGCAGTGAGTTTGCTGCACACCCTTCTCACTGTCCTGAGGAT
>JASSUY010021815.1:0-18996 GCA_032466535.1 Forpus xanthops | reverse complement strand
CGAGGGTCTCCCTGCTCCCTTCCCGACGGCATGGTCCTGGCAGGCGGCTGCGGCTGGGCTCCTCTCTCTCCTCTCAGCGCCACACGCCGCGCCGCAGGCCGCCCGAGGCGGCCATCGCACTCCCCGCGGCTGAGGCGAAGCGGCTCCCGCCGAGCAGGAGCGCCTCGCGCCGAGCCCGGCACGCGCTGCGGAGCGGCGGCAACTGCAGCACCGCCACGGAGTCCGCTCCGCCGGCAACTCTCCAGCCCGAACACACCTCTCGGCCCCCGCCCGCCAGCCAATCAGGGGAAAGCCGACCGCCCGAGCAGCCAATGGCCGCGCCTAGCACGCCGGCTCCGCCACCAATGAGAGCGGGCGGCGAGTGAACGGGGGCGGTGGGACTAGCTCCTCGTTCCCCTCCAGGTATCGGACGGAGAGCGATAGCGCGCGGGGGGCACGGGGGGAAGCGGAAGCAGCCAATGAGGCGCTGGGGGCGGAGCGAAAGGCAGCCAATGAGATTAACGAGGGGGCTCCACCAGGTGAGCGGGGCTCCTGTCAGCGCCTTGCAGCCCCGAGTGCGGAAATAAGCAATGTGTGGTTTGTGATTTTAAACTCAGTAGTATCCCGTTATTTTGGCTTGGGGGTCTGTGTGTGTGTCTTGTACTGTCTGCAGTTCCAAGCCCGTGTTTAGAACCCCAGTGCTTTTCATTTAACTAGGTTGGACAACATAATGACTGCACAGCTAATTAATTGTAGATTAAATGGTCTGCACTGCAGCTGGTTCTGGCCGTCTTCAAAGCACAGAGTTGCACATGCTGAACCGACTTTGCAGAACACTGTCTCCCTGAGGCAGTAACATCGATTCCCCTTTATTAAAGTCCCGAAAGTTGATTTATTCAGTTTTCAATAGCCGTTTTTCAAGCCCCTTAACATATTTACCACAATCCTCAGCGTGAAACTATGCTGTTTACTGACCTCACAGAATCATAGAATGGTTTTGGTGTGAAGGAACCTTAAAGCTCACCCAGTTCCAACACCCCTACCACACGAAGGAACACCTGCTAGACAAGGTTGCTCAAAGCCCTGTCCAACCTGGCCTTGGACACTGCCAGGGATGGGGCAGACACAACTCTGGGCACCCTGTGCCTCACCACTCATGGTGACATTCAGCTTATGGGTCACACTCAGCTGGGCTTTGTCAAAAAAAACCACAACTCACTGTTTTGTCTCTGGTGAGTTCTCCGTGGTTTTAAGTGTCTGTTACACTTCATATCCAAATACAAGCCTCATACAGCTCCCGGATAATAGTACATTAATATGCAACGCACTTCATGTTGGAACTGATTGCACATCTTGGTTATTTAATTACAGAGTGCCTTTATTTACTGAGGGATTAATTAGGTTTCTTAACTCTAAAGACAAATTCACCTCTGGAAGGCTGGTAACAGAAGAGTAGCACCTTCCCATGGGACCCTTTAACTTGAAAAAAAAAAAAAAACAAAACAGCTGCACATATGTACTTTAAGCTGAAAATCTTTAAATAGAGAGTATTTGGGCTCTTGGAACAGAGTATCACCTCCCATTAAAGCTTGCCAGAAATAATAGAAATTACCAAAAACTGGTCTAAACAAAAGAATGAGAAATGTTCCAGAAGTTGCTACCAGAAGATCAGGGGTATGCACCACCCAATGTCAAGCACACAGACACAGCACACACATACACATTTCCAGGGCCCTACAGCACTGTTAGGGTATTACATTGGTGAAAGTCTGAGAGCAGCAAATCCTTGTGTCTTGCTAAGACATCAAAAGAGATGCGCTTTTATCTTTGGTGAGCTTTTCTAAGAAGAAAGCCATAGGCTACATGGTGAAACTGCAAAAAATGCAGTCTGGTGTCAAATGAATCTACTTCTTCATATAACGACAAGAGGTGTGCACCCACTCACTTTTACCAAAGTGAAAAACAGCAGTTTTGTCTTGGAAAATCACTGTGTTGCCATCAGGAGCACCACAGCATCCATCTTCTCCCTAGGGAGACCTGACTTTCTTTGCTTTGCCCACCACTGTGCTCCCCTGCTTTCAGATTCCCAGTGCCTCCTCCCAAGCATGGACTTAATGAGATTGCCTTTTAACCTCAGTCTTGTACTGGGTGAAAGGGAGCCTATCCCAGAAAAATGTAAATATTTATACATGGAAGATATAGAAGCACTTTATTCTCACCTCAGCCTATTCATTACCTAACAAAAAAAAAATCCACAAAAAAAAAACAAAACCAGAAACAAAACCCCAAAAAGGCAGGAACATTTAATATAGCCTTGTTTCAGTAACAGAATAGCACTAACAAGGCTTCTGAGGGTAAATTTGTATCTGGGATAAAAGCATTGCTAAAACATTTTGACTGAACTATTTCTCATAATGCTTTCAGATACAGATATGTTATTAGAATTTAAGATTTTCTTCTTAAAGACATAAATGACACTGTACCTTCATCTCCATGAAAAGATCAGAACTAAATTTGCTAAACAGAGAAACTGTGCATTTCAGCTATATTTAAAATTCCTATTTATTTATACTTACTCAAGGTTGTAACTGATTCAAAAATATTTTTTTACTGGACAGAAAGGATGCACAGGAGAACTAAAAATATATGTAATGAGGTTTATATTTAAAACCTGACTTTTAGAAAGGACTCCTTTTTCTGGAACTAGCAAAAACTACTTGAAGACCTATATGAGTTAATGTGTAATACAGCTTTCAAAGACAAGCTTTTACTTATGAATTCTAATCACGGAGTTTGGACCATGCTCTATATCACAACCACTGCACCTCCAACCACCACCCAGTTCTTCCCAGTTGCATAGAGGGGATGCAATTACATACCAAGCTGTAATGCGCATGGCCCTAGCTTGAATAGCAGTTGGAGTCTCCAGAATGAACCTGCGTGTAATAATCATAGAATGGTTTGGGTTTGAATGGACCTTAAAGCTCATCCAGTTCCTGCCACCTGCCATGGGCAGAGACACCTTCACTAGACCAAAGCTCTGTCCAGCCTGGGCTTGAACACAGCTTCTCTGGGCAACCTGTTCCAGTGCCTCCTCACCCTCACAGGGAAGAATTTCTTAATAATACATCATCTAAATCTCCCCTCTGTCAGTTTAAAGCCATTCCTCCTTGTCCTATCACTACACGCCCCTGAAAAATGTCCCTCTCCAGATCTCTTGTTGGCCTCCTTTAGGTAAGAAGGCCTAAGGTCTCCTTGGAGTCTTCTTTTCTCTGGGCTGAATAAGCCCAACTCTCTCAGCCTTTCTTCATAGGACAGGTGCTACAGCTCTCTGAGCATCTTCATGACGCTTCTCTGGACTCACTTGAGTCCAGCATATCGCTCTTGTGCTGGGAGCCCCAAAGCTGAACACAATATTATAGCTAGGGTCTCACGAGAGCGGATTAGAGGAGGAGAATCTCTTCCCTTGACCTGCTACTCAGCAGAGGCCAAGTATCCCTACACAGAATGTAGCGTTTTTATTTGGTAGCATTTTATGTTCTCTTTATAGAGATCCGCATTACTGTGCAAGGCCCTGTGGAATTAAGCTTTAATAAAACCAGTTAGCTTCTTTAGAAGTCAATGGCTGTAACTCATTAGCATCAATGAAGCCATAGTAGGGATCATTTTGAACACAGCTGTGTTTCAGTTGATTTAATGGGGACATGGCTGAGTTCAAAATGAAGCCCTAAAAACTGCAAACACTGTTCAGTCCCAACATTTTTCCTTTCAAATATAACTGGTCTGTAAATCTCCAGTGAGAGTTTAACTACAAGTAACATCCAAAGTCAGTTACAAGCTATTTTTGAGATACTCTACTCTTACAAAATGAGTGTAGTTCATCTGGATTTCAAAATTAAACACTTATTAAGATTTTGAATTCACTAGTTTCTACCACAGTAATTCTCCAAGATCTTATGCTGTCAGCATAGAACTCACAGTTCACCAAGCATTCAAATAAAATAATCTTGAAATGCCATTCTTCCTCATAACAATTTCAGGCAGAATACTTTTACCTGTTAAAATTTACGTGCCAGCTATACTTGTCATTTCTACCAGAGATATGCTGACATGTGAAAATGTGCACACAAAATTATTTTGGAATTCCAACACAGTATTTTCCTTCTCCTTGCCAGCACATTTTCAGAGTTGCTAAAAATAAAAATTGGCATACTTACCATTTATTTTAAAGGTCAGTACAACATTTGCTAGTCTGAATCAATGGACATATGAAACACTGTTGGTGCCAGCATCAAGGTTTGTACAAAATGCACGAGTAAGCAAATGAAATTATGATATTATGTACAAAAGTATGATCTTATTTAGCAATTACCTGTCTGACAAGGTTAGCATCTAATAGATCTGTAAATGTGAAATTAAAGTGACACCTACGTTACACTGGTTTCTTTAAATTATTTATCACTGCTTGACCTGAGCTGTTTCAACGCTTGTAGCCAGTTGAGATTTCCAATAAACTAATTATTCATTGTGCAGCAACTCCCAGGTGTCTCCCTTGCCACAAGGATACAAACTGTTAAATTAATAAACGCAGGCTAACTTCAGTTATCTCTCATGGATTAATTTGTACCAAGGTTTATAATATAAACCTCCCTTATTTTTTGTCAGATTAAATTTTAGTACATGCACTTACTGAACCTTCTATTTCAACGGCACACTAAGTGATCTGCTCTTCGTTTTAAAACAATTTATGTATTACACTGTCATCAGTCCATCTTCTCGTAAAGTTGCAATTCATTATGAGGCTTGTTAATTTTCACTTCTCCTGCTTGCCATCCTTCTTCTGGATGTAACGACTTTATTAAACCTATGACCCCCTTTCATTTCCTTTAGCCAGAATGCAGACAATATAGAAACAATGCTTTCTGTCAGTGTCTCCTATGTGCCAGTCCACACGCAGTGGCTTCTGCAAGTCATTCCTTATGCACTGCTGCATGTTCTCCTTATGAGAGAAAAGATCATCTATATTCTGCTTTGAATATTCATTATTCTACCAGTGTAAGACACTGACCTAAAACAACTTGAACATCTTAAATCACTCCCAGCATTCTGGTATTTTTTCTTTTGTTTAAAACCATAACTGCTCTTAGAAATATTAAAATACACTTTTTCCTTTTTAATTACAGTTGTTGGGAAGAGAGTTTCCCAAAAAAAGGAACATTTCTGAAAACTTCAAGCTACATTTTTTAAATAGATGGCAAAACTAGATGTTTATAGGCAGGTCTCCTTTCTACTATGTATATTTGCTCAATTTTTGCTCTTGCACTAGGGATCATTCATGGGCTTTGCAACATGGACATCTAGCAGAAAAAAGACTGAGAAAATGCTCTTTGTTTGGGCCTGTACCAACTAGCATTCTCCCAACCAACTCCTGGACACATTTTGGGAATCAAACAATTCCAGAAATCATTTCCAAGCAGCACTCAGTGACCAAGATTACACCTTCAGTGTAGGTGAGACCACATCATGCTACTCAGCCTCAATATTCAAGAAAGTTCCTGAACATGTTTCATTTACTAATGTAGACAACACCACTGAGCATTTGCAGTTTTAATTTAGGGAAGAAAAATTTGTGTCCTTTCTCGCTTTTTGAACTGTGGCATAGCCAAGTTGCATTACAAACCTGAGACTGAAGTTACAGTATGTTATTTAGCAAAGAACATCTCCGCCATTTAGAGCCACATACGGAGATTACTGGAGTGCACTGCCTAGAGAATGGGGGGGCCCTAGGGATGAGCAATGTTACTCAGCTATAATCAGAACACTAAGGATGGTGCAAGATGTTACTATTGCCTGCAAATTAACCAAAGAGCCTATGGTCACTCTTGCCAATCAAAAGACATGTACAGCTTCATGATATGACCAGACAGAGTTGGTGAGTGGGAAGATACTTGAGTGGAGTAGTATCAAATTACTAGCAGCAAATGCTGGTCCTGCACCAAAGGGAGAAAGCAAAGGGTATGAAATGAAGGGTATGAATTGCTCTCCCATTTCTGTTCTGTGCACAGAAATGTACTTACACAAATTTCTTCCAGCTCTCAGCCTTCTGAATACTGCAATATTTATAATGCAAACTCTGGAGTGTCTGTAACAGATCAAAGGCACTTCATCTGTACCACATTCTCATGTATTTTTCCAGATTCAGTACAAGTAGAAATCCTATGGACCCAGTCACTATCAATCATGTGAAGGATATTGCTACCACATTTGCATATGGTCTTTTTGGTTTTCCCAGTACAGAACAGTCTAACAGCAGGTAAGAAACTCCCTTGTTTAAAGATTAAGGTGTCCAAGTCAACACCCAAGTTCCCAGACTGAAGCTTCCACCCAAGAGCTGATTTAGACCAGGGAGATAAATGCAGAGAGAAATTTGTCTCTTCTGAAATTGGTACATGCTTCCTTCTGCCTAGCAAAGCTAACAAATAGCCGTATCAGTATTCCTCTCAAGACCCCAGAACTTCTCGTAAACGTATAGGAATTGCAAGACTGTGTAAGACTGCCACCTGGTGATATACATCACAGCAATTTCTTCCTCGTACCATCACACAACAACCTTTTGTTTCCTTTCAGGTGGTCTTTATCTGCAAATCGCCATCAAATATAACTTATTCCATTATCAGTTTATCTTGAGCACCTCCGCTTGTGCCTAAAAAACAAGTTACAGTGTTTTCAAAGTTCAGGCCATATTTCATTTTTTCCTTCAGGATTGGCTTTTAGATGTGTTGCAGAGAGATGTGATCTAACTTGATCCATACTCCAACCACAACCTTCTATGAAATCTAGAAATGTCAGTGTTCAAATAAATTTGAAGCAATATTAGAAATTATTCACTAGGTCTCCCCTCCCTCTTTTTTTTTTTTTTTCCCCCAGATTTTCAGTCATTGGGATGTAATTTAGAAAAAAAAAAAAAAAGCCCCAAGCTTCCAAGAAATTTCCTTCTTCAAGATCGAAAAAAATTATTTCTGTAGTATACGATCTCAGATTCTTTCATCTCTTTCATCTGATCTCTGTGGGATACAGATGGAAAATGGAGAAAAGCATTGCAAATGGTAGGTTGACAGATCAGGCTCAACTTCTAGCATGCCTATCTGGCTTTCACAGCTGTCTACCAGTCTGAACTTTTCTTTTATAACTGACCTCCAGCTTCTTAGTGAAAATCACAGCAAGTTCAGAGCCGTTATCGCTTTCTGGGTTGCCACTATTTCTTACTAGACCTTTCTTGGATTCATTTGAGCAAGCTGACTTAGATACTTTGAAGTTTGAATTCAAGAACTGCACTTTTTTATGTGCTACTACAGGAGTTTTTAGAACAATTCAGCCCTTTCCGAGAAGGATTCCAACACCTGTTTGGGGATTTTTCTTAACTCCTGATTTACCTATCTTGCTGTAAGCACTTAGAGGTATGTAATCAGTGATTCTTCCCTAGTGTATACAGCCATACAAAGAAATTGTCTTTTGTATATTTGTGTATGAACAGTAATATCTATTCTCTAAACCCACAAAGATCCTCATGATGGAGGGTTGGACTAGATGACCTTTAAATGTCCCTTCTAACCCAAACTATCATATGATTCAAAGATCAGTGAAATACTTGTCCCGTCATTAGTTTAAAGTTCAGATGGACTTCTGCAAAATGCTCAGAGGAATTCAGCTTTAATTTTGAAGGGATGTAAGTTATTTCACAGCTGAAGCTGCAGTGAAAGTACTCCTATTATACCTGAAATCTGGCCAACCTACAGATGTCACAGTGCAGAAAAGTCACTATTACGGTAGGCAACAGGTTAGACACTCACACT
The DNA here is from genome assembly GCA_032466535.1 of Forpus xanthops. Classification (NCBI taxonomy): domain Eukaryota; kingdom Metazoa; phylum Chordata; class Aves; order Psittaciformes; family Psittacidae; genus Forpus; species Forpus xanthops. Next base: position 11,164 of record JASSUY010021815.1, on the reverse strand, counting down.
CAGTTTTAAGGCTTGAGTTATCTGCCTCCAGCACTAATTTATCTTCTCATCTTGGATTCAAGCATGCTAGGAACTGCAATTACCATGAGAACTGGGAATTTTAACCTGTAACAGCAAATTGTGGCAGCAAATGTCAAGATACAAATAGTTCCCCTAACCCTCAGCAGACGGAAGGATCTCTTGGCCTTGCAGTCTGTCTGCAACAGACTGATGACAAGGTAAGAAATGTGAAAGGGAAGAAAAATTGTTCAACACTGTGACAGGTTTGAGATGAATAAACTGTAAATTTGGAAGGAGAGCTGAGGTGAAGATTGCTTGAGTGTTCAGATTAAGAATCTGAAAAAAAATGAGAGAATATTTCTCCAGCTGGCAGAAAAGAAGATCAAAATACAGGTTGGTCAAAGCAGTTTGTCTGACCAAGGGGCCTAAGGGCACTTGAAGTCAAAGCTGCTCAGTGAGGAGAAGCATGTATCTACAAAATACCAAGATGGTGTATTACTGTGTAGCAAGAGAAAAGCTGCAATAGAGTAAGACACAGGCAGCTTACAGTAGTGTAGTCACACTGTGGTTTGCAGGCCACTGATGGCGTATAATCTTAGAAGTTAGCCAAATGCCTGCCTAGGTGCATGACCATTTTATTTCAGTGACAAAGATTCTAAAGAGTATGCATCAAGATATCATACATATAGAATTAATCCTATTCCCATCTTCCTTCCTGTGTCTTCAGAATCCCATGGCCTGGAACTGCACATCACTGTTCAGCAGCACTGGGAAAGGGTGAAAAACCCTTCACAGCACATGCCACCAGCTCTTACCTCACCACTGCGGTTAGCTTGCATGGCTGGGAATCCCTTTAGCAGTAAAAGGATACTGGAGATACCATTAACAGATGCTAACACGTTAGGGGTTAAGCAATTTGCATTTTGTTAATAACCCTTCATTTTTGCCCTCAAAGTTTATCTACATTAAAATATTCTAAATGTAGTGTGTTTCTGTAAGTCTAATTATATGCAGTATGTGAAAACATATTTGATAATCACATTGCTAATTATGTGCAATCACTTCAATACACAGGTGCAAAGCTCCAGAAATATGCGCAGTTGAATCTCTTCACATACAGATATAAAACACAACTTTATAGTTATTCAAGTGTTCAGTGACCTGTCATTTCTCTAGGACAGCACTGCCTTTGGAACCAAAGAAATGTGCTAGGCTAATCAAACCGAGGACTGAATTTATATGTGTATGTTTAAGTACTTAAAACCTGTATTTCCTGACTTTTCCACAGTTCAGGAACATTTTAAAGCACACATTTTATAATTTATTGATACATGCATCATGCTGACTTCAGAGATGTGGAAATTTTTCATTTTCTTCTGGGGGCTTTAATTCTCACAATGCTCTTTTAGCATGTATTTGCCTGGAATACCATGTATATATGCATATGAATGTGTCTTTTCCAGTTTAGATTCAACTTCAGGGACCTCCTTAATGGTTTAATAATAGAAGGTAATAAAAGACTTCAGCAATAAATCCATTTTCATAATATGTATAATAGCTTGTGGCTGCACTTTTTTCTTCTCTTTCATTTATATGTAACCTATTTTTACATTGATTTTTAAAGCTGTCTTCACAATGGATTGTAATTAGCTTTGTGCATAAATCATAAAAATGGAAAGTTTTATATACTCAGATTAACTGAAAAGGAAATAAAATATTAATTTGCATCATTCAGAAGTAACACTTCCCTGTTCCCTCTAAAGATATTCAGCATAAATTACTGGAAGGAATAGCTTTAGATGGCTTGTTTCACATTTGGGAAGTGAGCTGAAATGAGCCCTGGCAGGTGAGAAACCTATCTACTAGTTTGCTACTAACATTACCGAAATGATAGACAGGCGACAGACATGTCCCAGTGAGAAGGGATATAGCAGTATCTGAAAAGCAGCACTGGAATTTGTTCCACTGGAAGCAAATCCACTGTATTTCACACAGTAAAGCAGCATGGCTTGTTCTGTTTTGCTTTAGCTACACAAAGCTTTAATTAAAATAAATCATATTTAAGAGCCACGGGACAGTTGTTATAGAAATTACACTTGCCAGCCACCATAACAGGGTTTGAATCCAGGTTTTCACTGAATCAATAATCCAAAAAAGAATTAATTTATGAAGTCCCTTCTACTAACAGCATACAGCTTGAGCTGGGTGCCTCTGAAGAGAGACACTGAGCAAAGAAACCTCCAGGCAATTATGCCCTCACAATCTCTGTTCCCCATCCCTCACATGCCAGTTCAGACCAGTAGTAATATTAAGGTCTTGAGTCTTACTGCTCTTCATCTGGTCCCTTCATCATCTCTAGTCGGGTCATTTATCTCTAAGATTGCAGCTTCTGCTGAGATTGTAGCTCCCTTATCTTCCAGCTTGAACCAGCTCTGGGGACTTCCTTTACTCAACTGAGTAAAAGTTCAACATACCTAGGTGAAATCTCACAGCTTGCAGCCTAAGGTTTCAGCAAATTTAGCTACAAATGCTAAGCAAGTTCTATGCAAGTAGTACCAAATCGCACAACATTGTTTAGGTTGGAAGTGCATGCTAGAAGCCACTTTGTTCTACCTGTGCATAAAGCAGGACCAGCCTTAAAGTTACCTCATGTTGCTCAGCACTCTGTCTGGTCAAGAGTCACAACCTCATACGAGATAGTGTCATCCTGTGTACCACCACTCTAAAATTAGAAAGACATCATGCAGAAGAAAACATCCTTTTTAGAAGTGCTTCTATTTTCCTTTCTGCATTAGAGGTACACTAGAAAGGCACTGAGTGGCAAGTGAGGGATAAACACAAGATTGTTCCTCCTGGCTGCTCAACCACACGCAGCCTGCCAGCCAGATGGTCCTGGTGCCCATCTTCTGCTGTGCCTGAACACTGCTCCACACAGGGCCAGCAACAGGGTGTTACTGCTGAAGAAGTTACCTCTTTAGGAGCACATGCCTTCTCACATGGCAGTAGTTCTTCCATCCTGCCAAGTCTGTAATTCAGTCTGAGCCAGGAGCTGCTGTGTTTAGCCCTGCTTCCTAGTGTATGCCTTCACTGGAGGACACTGGAGTGAAGTCTGCACACAAAGCTGCACAGATCATAGAATCATAGAATAGTTAGGGTTGGAAAGGACCTTAAGATCATCTAGTTCCAACCCTCCTGCCACAGGCAGGGACACGTCCCACTAAACCATGTCACCCAAGGCTCTGTTCAACCTGGCCTTGAACACCGCCAGAGAGGGAGCATTCAATTTCCTTGGGAAACCCATTCCAGTCCCTCACCACTCTTACTGTAAAGAACTTCCTCCTTGCACTTAAGTTAAACTTTCCCTGTTTAAGTTTGAACCTGTTACCCCTTGTACTATCACTAGAGTCTCTCATGAAGAGTCCCTCCCCAGCATCCCTATAGGCCCCCTTCAGATACTTGGAAGGCTGCTATGAGGTCTCCACACAGCCTTCTCTTCTCCAGGCTGAACAGCCCCAACTTTCTCCTCCTATCTTCATGCGAAAGGTGCTCCAGTTCCCTGATTATCCTGTTTGCCCTCCTCTGGACTTGTTCCAACAGTTCCGTGTCCTTTTTATCATTATTATTATTGGTGGTAGCAGCAGTGGTTTGTGTTATACCTTAATTACTGAACTTTTCTTGTCTCAACCCATGGGAGTTACATTCTTTCAATCCTCCTCTCCACCCCGGGGAAGGGGGAGGGGGGGGGAGGAGGAAAGGTGGGAAGTGAGAGAGAGGCTGGGTGGCTGACTGAGCTTAAGCCATGACAGTAGTGCTCATACATCTTTAAAATCTAGCCCTGAGGGAGCAAGTCTATCAACTTAATAGTAAGTAATGCAACTCCAATAAATTTTCTTCCTGGAAAAAATGGAAAATTAGACAAATAACATCTCCTAGTTATAGTAATGTTAAGTCCAGCCTGAGTAGGTGACTACATCATACAAATTAATTCATAAATATATGGAGTTTCATCATAAAACTAATAAAATCGGGTTTTCGGTATTGTTAGTAGTTATTTTTGGTACCTTCCGCTTTTTGATGCATCTTAATAAGGGGCAGAAACAATGTAAAACTAAAAAATTAAGAGGAGCTTGGTGTTTTGTTTTTTTTTTTTTTTCCCCCTTCAACATGGCAAACTGAAAGCAAATATTGTAAAATTTAGTTATGGACAGATAGCAGAGTAAATTACTTTTTAGATACTAATGCTGCTATGCTGTACAAAGTCCTAGAAAGTATGCTTTTGTACTGGCTACCACCATGTTGCAGTAGCATAGACACTTTAAATTTCTTTGGCCTTTGAATTTCTACACAGAATGAACAGAATTACCTGAAATCAGAATATTTTCAAGAAGTAGTGATAAGTACTGTGTATGATGCAGTATGAATGCAGAATTCAGGGAGGTTGTTTACCTCATTTTCCTAGAAGAAAGTTACTTTAAGGGGTTGCTAGTCATACTGTCTGGTGACTAATGTTGATTTCCATTAGGCATTATTTCATTAATGAGTAGCTACATCTAATGTTTCCTAGAGATGCAGTGTTAACAATCCCTAACTCACAGCATGGGTATGCTATAATTGCTATTCATATAAATTATTCTCTATTATCCAGACATGATGTTGCTGGGTATGTCACCTGCCAGGAGGAAAAGGCAAATTCAGACTGTAAGACCAATTAGATTTTAGCTTGGAATACTCATTAGTGCTGAGTCAAATAATGTTTGTGTTGTGGTCCTTAAGAAAAAGGTAATGTGGCCATTTGATGGTTCAAAGCAGAATTGTCATGAACAACTTCTGTCTCCATCCATGTAAACTGAATGTGATGTGGTTAGCCGTTCTGTGTAAATCCTTATCTTTCCCAGGTACTCTTCATGTGAAGCCTTACAAATAGGGAAAAAGTCTGTAATTCTTACCAAATATGCCTTTAAAATATATTGGGCTGAAATATTTATTAATACTCGAAACTTGGAATCTCTAACACTTGTTTCTATTCCCAGCTCTGCTACTGACCCAACTGGTTGACCTCAGACAAGTAAAACAAAGTATGCTTCCATTCTGAAAAGGCTGTACTAAAATAGCATCTGCTTACTCAACAGGTCCAGCTCAGTATGAGTCTGGATTCACATCTACTGACTGATAAATACCAATGTTTGATTTTATTTTTTTTTAATTCTCCTGTGCTGTCAGCCCTGATGAGATCTTTTAAGTTGCATTTGCTTATCTGTGTCCATCAGCTAAGCCTTAGCAAGTTACACATTTCAAATGCACTAAGACAAGGGTTGCAAAGATTAACTTGCAACATCACTGGTAGATTGGTAGCTGAACAGTCAAAGAACAGAATGTCTATAAAACATTCAACATAAATGATCACTTAAAAGGAAATAGCCCCACTTGGATTTCTGATCCTAACTTGAACTTGCAGCACTAGAAATTAAAGATTTGTGAGTGTGTTCCTGCAAAAAGCAAATGCCTTTTGAACCAGAAGCATGTACATCAGTACTGTGTTTGCAGCCCTTCTAAGCCATGTATTCAAAGTGAAAAGGCTTTGTTTCCATTTTCCTCACTAATGCTGATGCTGTTTTGGCAACACTGTAAAGCATACTTAGTACATTTTAGAGCACTTCATTGCACAGAATGTAATGTAACATTGTATCACTACTGGTACCTTGTAGAGCTATTAAGTTTTAGTTTCTAGGGTTTTTTTTTTTTTTTCGTGAAAGCCTCTGGCTTTGGGACTTACATGCTGGGATGGTGCAGTCCCTTGTATTGTGGTAAAGCCGGTGAAAGTGTTTACTACATTTTGGGCTAAAGTAGAGTGGACCTGAAATAGAAAGAAAAAGTAAGTTATGAATCAGCAGAGCTCACAGGAAGAGTAGTACAGCTTAGTACATGAAATGATGGTTACAAATGCAAAATTAAAACATACCTGTTAAATGCTTTAAGAACTTGTCTTTCATCCTCAGATCTCTGGGAACTATTTCTGTCAAGACAAAAAAAAATAAAAAATAAAATTAGTCACTCTGCTGCACTGGAACTGTGCTTGCCAAGCACAGGATAAGGACAAGGAATAAACTGTCCAGCAAACATCACCACTCCATCTTGACAGATGAACAGAGGTCAAAAGTCCTTTGCATACAGTAGGCCAGATTGCAAACATTAGTTTTTCATAAGAAGCCACAGTAAAATGCACTGTGTAGTACACTGTGATGATGAAAGAAGTGATGTCTGTTAGGTGTGCACTCATTGATGATGATGACAAGTAAGAGAATTTAGCTCTATGAATTACATTATTGAGACTACCTAGATTTAAATTCTTCCACAAATTTTAGTTCATGGTTGCATATACTGCTAGTAATGAAGACTCAAATGTATATTCAAATATATCCCACTCTTTTGTCAGAGGTATGTTTGTACAAGCGCTGTCCTGCTGCAATCATGAAACTGGATTGATCTACTTACAGGAATCTCCCCCCTCCTTCTTCAGCAGTAAATAAAATTCACAGGAAATGATCCCAAGCAAATTGCTGTCTTCTGGCTCCCTACGTTTGTGGTTTACCGCCATGCGTTTTGCGTTCAGCAGATGGCAAAATGAAACTGGTTTACTGAAATCCATTTTATCTCTAGCCCTTGCTTATGTCTTCCTGATTTACAGCTATCTTTGACTACTTTCCGTTACCAAGTCTATGCTGATAGCATAGTGCCGATTGTCTATGATACACTGCATGGTGCTTTATTTATTTGACCAAAAATACCTGAGCAGCCTTTTTCATTCCCTTGGCACCTCTTATCAGATATAAGGCAGAGAGCTTTTCCATCTAGGTCTGAATCACTTGTGAGGTTAGACACTTTTCAAAAGTCATTCTTCATTTACTTCTAACTTTAGTCAGTGTAAGTAAAATTGACCTTATCATATTTGACCTAATTATGTCGTGAAGAACATTAAAAACACACATGTTTTACTCAGAAATTTCCTGTAGGACAGGCTTACTGGGAAAGTGGTGCCAAAACTGAAATGAAAGACTCCAAGCAGTAGTTCCTTTTCAGAGTTGCTGGGAATAACACCATTATAATAACAGAATGAAGAATCCTGCTTAGGAGTCAGTAACACCACTACTAAATAATCTGCTGCCAAGTAGGTTTATTATTTACATAGATATCTTTGCACAAACCAGGTATTTCATACCAATATGCTGATGCTTCACACCAATATGCTGATGCAGAGTGACTAAAAACTGCCCATGTTCCGGGTTGAGATTGAGAATCCTGCAGATCAGGGATCCCTGCTTAGTTGGGCCTTCTTAACTTTTCAACATTTGTAAAACAAAATGTTCTCACTCTGCTGATCTTAAGTGGAACAAAGTTGTCTTCTTTTGTATGTTCATTAATCAACCTGATGGAGAAGTAACATTTTCATGACAGCCACCAACAAATGCAAGTCATGAGGATATTTGAATATGAATGAGAGTGAAGAATAGGTGCAATGAAGCTTCTTGAGATCAAAAAAAGGCAAAATAAACTGCACACTAACAAATGAAAGCCAGTTTAGTAAAAGGTGAGTAGACATCTGTTAGCAAATACTCCTAATGTCCCTTTCAGTAGGAAGGGTAAGATAAGCAGCAGTAATGCTGTAGAGGTTTGAGAGTGACAGCAAATGGTACATTAGATGTGGCAGTAAGAGAAGCCACAACAACTTTCAGCTAGATGCACAGAAGAACATTGCAAAACTAAGTCATAACTATCCATTGCTGTGAGACTTGGTATGACTGTTTCCACACTGATCTGTACAACCCTGAACGAGGTCTTACAAACCAACTGGGCCTTCCACTAAATGTTACAGAAGAGCCACTCCAACAAGTAGGAAGATAACAGAAATTCTTTACTGTAAGGGTGGTGAGGCACTGGAATGGGTTGCCCAGGGAAGTTGTGAATGCTCCGTCCCTTGCAGTGTTCAAGGCCAGGTTGGACATAGCCTTGGGTGGCATGGTTTAGTGGAAGGTGTCCCTGCCCATGGCAGGGGGGTTGGAACTAGATGATCTTCAGGTCCTTTCCAACCCTAACTATTCTATGATTCTATGACTGTGGACAGTCCCAAAGTGGTCATAGCTTGCACTGTGACAGAAGAGTATTCTGTTTCCCTTCCTAGTGTTTCAAATGTGCTATCTCTAGTACAAAGGAGACTCGTAAGCAGGGCAAAAAGTCTTATTGAAGCTGGGCTGCAGGAAAGACTTCTAGCTGTGAATTCTATGAGGACACACTATAGTCCTGCAGGGGAAATTCTTACTAGGGTTTTTTCCAAGAAACACTTAAACAAAATTTTAAACAACATTTTAAAAAGTGGTAAGCTTCCCCAGAAAAGTGTTTTCATCCCTTACTTCTTTGATCTCAGCCCATTTTTTTTTTTCTTATTAATAGGTTTTGTTTGAAGCCAACACACAGGAAGTTGGACATTCAGTTAAACACATTATCCAGAAAATAAGAGACTGAGATGTGAATGGAGTTTTTCTATCCCAAATCGCCCTGTGTCTCTTTCTGGTACCAAAGGGAATCTGCAGGTATTTTGAGCAGTGAATTATTGATATAAAATTAGTAACCTGATGTGATGTCTCATTCAACAAGACACCCTAGGGAAAAAGATCTCCCAAGTCATAGACTGTGACTTACCAACTCTCTGCTCATCCTGGTATCCTCCATAGTCGGCCACTTCCCTTCTATCTAAGTTATAGTCGTGCTTGGAGAAGTACTGCATCCCACTGTCCTTCTCCAGGTGGTACCTTTTTAGTTCCTGAATGATCTCCATGATCAGATTTAGGAGACTCTGCCTGTCCTTCAAATCTGAGGAGTCAGTTTTCTCTTTGCAGTACCCTGCTGAGAGCATCAAGAGCACTAGCCCCAGCAGCCCAGGAGACCTCAGTCCACTCATTGCGATCTGACCCGAAGGGTGCAGGAGCAGAAGAGAAGGAAGGATCCGCTGCTGCGGAAGGCCGCCTATTTCACTGGAAGAGAAAAACGGGGGTGGGTCGGAGGTGAGAAGACTCGTAGGGGTGAAACTGAGAACGTTAGAGGAGGAAAGCGCGGAGGCCGCTTCGCAGGTTACGAAGCAGAGGGAGCCGCTGCTCCGTGGGAGGGCGGGCTGCTCAACTGAGCAGCGGGGCGCAGAGCGGGCTGCCTCGGAGGGAGCCCCTTGCCCGACGCGCTGCTGAAGCAACTCCCCGGTGGCGGCGGCGTAGCGGTGCGTCCCGCCCCGCCTCGGAGTAGAGCTGAGGAGCCGGGCGAGAGGCGACAACTTCCCACGAAGTTTCTTGCCGGAGAGCGGCGGCAGCCGTGCACCGAGAGAGTCCCCCGCCCAGCGATGCGCCGCGCTGGGGCTGCGGGCAAGAGCAGCGGGGCCGGCGGTGCACGGCTGGGGGACAGCCGTTCGGGGGCAGGGAGCGGCAATGCCGGCCTTCCCTTCGCCCGTCCTTTCTCAAGGGGCGCGGACGGTCCCGGCCACTTCCACAGGGAGCGGCAGCCAGCTGCTGTAGAGGGACCTCATTCCGGGGCCCGCTCTCCTTCGGACGAACGGCTGTCCCCTCGCCAGCCCCATGCACTGGCTACCCCGTGCTCCATGGGGCAGCTCGCCGCTGCCAACTCCGGCGGGCGTTCGCCCGCGGGCTGTCACCGGCTCTGCCCCTCCGGGCTGGTGGCCCCGCGGGATGGGAGGTGTTGGGACAGAGACGGGGAGGAAGGAGGGCTGCTGGCGCTTCCCGGCCGCGTTACCTGTCTATCGGTTCCCCGGAGCCAAGGCGTTGTTCCCTCGGGAGCCGCTCCACGGACGGCAGCAACCCGCGAGCGGCGGAGAGTCCCAAGTTTTCCGCGGCTGGCCCGCCCGCCCCCCTCACGTCCCTGCGCTCCGTCGTATCCACAAACTACTCCATCGCTGGCAGCCCCGGCGCAGCTGCTTATATAGGCTATAGGATGGACATGAGACGGCAGATAGTATCGACTTGGAAGTGGGTGGAAAACAATAAAAGTCCACTTGGCAACCCCGGGAGCGTCGCTGCTTGCACAAGCCCCCCCTCCCCGCCCTGCCTTCCCTCCCACCCCGGTCCCCCCCCGTCCCTCCCCCTCGTTCAGCTCTCCCGGGTAGGGCTCAGTCACTCTTTCGCCTCTCTCCGACGTAAAGAGACGGTCCCAAGCGTCTGTGTGTGGAGTGGGAGGGGGCGGCGGCGGGAAGATGGGGACCGGGGGGGGAGGGGGGTGAGCCTCGCCTGAGCCTTTAATTAGAACCGCGTTGAGGAACCGCTGAAATATTTATGTGCCTGGCGCGGCTCCCCGTCCGGCGGGTCCCCGGCCCCGCTCCCGCCGTTCCCCCGCTGGCTGCCGGTGGCGGGGGCAGGCGGGGAAGCCGCCTGTTTACCGGGAACTCCGCGCCCGGCCGCGGCGGGGAAAGGGAGGTGTTGGGGCGCGGGCGAGCTGCCGGGGAAGAGGAAGGCTATTTTCTGCTCCCACCGGCCGGGAAGCCAGCGGAGAGGTGGCTGGAGCGGGATCTGGGCAGGCGGGGGGGAGAAGCGGACGCGTCGCTCTCCTCGCCGATTCTTGGCACAGGCGGTCCCGGGTGGCCAAGCGGCTTCCTGGGCTTGCGGCGCGGCGCTGCCTGGAAGAGTTCCCAGCGGGGCCGGGTGCGGTGGGAGGAGGGAGAAGGTTGCGCTGACGGCAGGAGAGCCCCGCCGGTCCCTCAGCCGCCGGCTCCCTTGGAAGCAGTGACAGCCCAAGAGAAGGGGAGGTGGTGGCCGTGGTGGGTGAGAGCCCCTCGGGAGCGTAGCGGTTCTCTGTGAGAGCTCTCCAGCGGGCCGACCCCCTGCCTCCCTCCCTGGGAGCCCCTCGGAGCGGAGGGGCTGAAACACGATCCGCCTGAACTTTCCTGTTTACTTTGACTGTGTGGATAAACCTCTCCCTTGGCAGCCGAAACGGGCAAACACGGAGTTGGACAGCGCTGCGGGCTCGCTCCCCAAGCCCCGCAAGCCGGCGGACTGCGAGCGGGCGGTTCCCGAGCCCGCCCCCTGAGCAGGCAGCGGCGGCGGGACCGCGGCTCCGCTGGGCACCGCGGGCAGGTAACGAGCGCCGCCGGCCGCTCCTCAGGCAGCGGCAACAG
>JASSUY010021807.1:0-18148 GCA_032466535.1 Forpus xanthops | reverse complement strand
GCCAAAAATCCAAAACACAGTACTCACCAGCTACTGCTTAAAGAAAAAAATAACTGCTGCTGCTGAACCCATGACAAATGTTTAAACATTTATCATGGTAGAATAGTAGACAGAGGCAGAAAAGCCTGACAATGATTTTTTAGAAGCCTGTAGTTCTAATGAAGAGGCCTGCAGTAAAGTTATAGTGCAGTTTTCTATATTGGTTGAGCAAGTATGCCAGCTAAATATGTAAATTGGATAGATGTTGCCTTGAAGCAGCAAATCTGTCCTATTTTTTGTAACCTTTTACTTATAAGATGTCAGTTGTCTTTGCACATGATTTATTTTGCTTGCCCTGTCCCGAAAAGCTGAGTGTTTTTGTGAACTGACCTTTCCAGAGTATTTCTATATGTGACTTCTTCATCACAGCTACTGAAGTCAGTCATAAACACACTATTATCTTAAGAGTGGTCATGATTAGATGTAAGTCTGCTAACTTCTGTTGTCTAAGGAGAATGTATCTGTGTCTTTTCCCCAGTATTACCTGAGTGAAAGTACTTCAGAGGCAACAGAAAGGTGATATTATACTCTAGAGCCAAATCTGGGGACATTTGCTCAAGCTAAATTAATCCTATGCTCACACAGTCACCTCAATTTCTTTTGTCCTGAAGGAGAAAGAATTTAAAGAAATAAGCATGAGGTCTTTATTTGATAATCTGTCTTTTACCGTGATGCAGAATTTGTATGTCAGGGCATGAATAAGAAATAAAGCACAAAGAATCATAGCAATTATTTAGAGTTTCCATAATATTTGACTCTGCTGTAGCTGTAAGGCTCCCTGGTGACAAAGAAGCCTTCGTGGTGTCCCCCTGGACAGAGCACAGCAGAAGGTTCTTGGGAACAGAGGTCATACCTGTAGTGCAGCATCTGAGTTTTATCTGAACATGCAGGTAGCCTTACAACTCACCTGCAGCAGTCGTTGCTAAGGGTCAGATACACTCATAGTTCATAGTGACCTCCCCTGCCCTGCCCAGCCCAGCACAACATGAACACATCTGATAGACACATGGACAGGAGGGTGATCTGGAAGTTAGCTCTTCACAGCATGAGGATAAAAACAACTTCCAGATGAAATCGCAGGTGCTTATCAAATTCTTTTAAAAGCACTCCAAAATCTGAAGGAAACAAAATCAAAACCAAAAAGCACACACAAACCCTTCCCCAAAACCAAAGAGAAAATCTTGGTCCTGTCAAAATAAGGGAAAACGTCTAGTGGTGTTGTGACAGTAGAGCTCAGAAAGGAAAGGAAATGTGAAGTGAGCAAGACTAGCAGGTTAATTAACGATTACCCAGGCTATCCGGGGTGGAGAGCTTCTCTCTTCACTGTGGACATGCTGGAGATTAATAGAATGACAACAGGTCTTAAACTGGCACTCTTCCTGAGACAGAGGCTGGCTGAAACACTGCCCTCCAGGCTCTGCTGGGAGACAGTGATTTGGGACTGTTCTGGTTATGGTTAGATTTTCTCCTGACCACAAACTCTGCCTGGTTATACCAGTATCAGCCCTTGTGCAGATTTAGTTTTACAGGTAGAGGATGTCAGGGGGCTTCAGACCGGAACGGTTCCCCAGCTTGAGGTAAATTGGAACAACATAACCATTTGGTGAAGCAGACCTGTGTTAATGCTGGGAGGAAAATGTGCAGCATGGGGCAGATGACTTGGGTTTGCTGCTTTAGCTGTTACGACACAGTTAGCATGGTATGGGTTGAAGTTTAGACAACCCATTTTACACATTCACACATGGGAGCATGAACGTCTTGAGCAAATCTCATCATTTCCAGCCTAGCAGTAGGTTTTGCTCTGCCATCTCTGACAAGCAGAACAAAGCAGCCTGAGGGCAATAATACCTTTTCCTGAGCACTCTTCCTGCTTCTCATTCCACTCAAATAGTTTCCCTGTGTGATTGCCTCACCTAAATTTCATTTCTGAGCAGCTGCTGGTAGTTTACAAGGTGATTTACCAATGGCAGCCGAGTTAGACGAGAGCTGGTGATGTGACCAGGTAATGGTTCCTGTACGACCCCTTTCCCAACCACTGCTCATCGATAACTGTATGTAACATCTATATCTGTTTTACAGTTCACTGTCCTGTCAGTGTGCTCATCCCTCTACAAATGGCAGAAATCCTGCATGCTGACCCTTGCTGCAGATCCTTGCAGTAGATCAAAAAGATTAATGGTGCAAGTTGGTAGTTTCAAGACCCAGCTCTCCAAATAAAAGATATTTTTTAATTACTGTCCAACCCTATTAGGTGTAGGCTTGGATAACATGTGTTTCCTGTTAGAGATGTCTGCCCCGATGGCAGTTGCAGAGTACTTTTGCATAACTCTTTCCCCCTCCCCCTTGCCTATCTTTGTGCTGATGTGTTAACGTGCAGACATCATGCTAATGGCCTGGGTATGCCTAATCTGAAAAAGTAATTTTGACCCAGTCTTTTTTGGAGTGCTAGGTTGGGTCTGTGTTACATCCCAGGGGGAAAACTCTTTCCCATGAGTGAGCAGGCACTGCCAAGTGGCTTTGGGATCTTAACTCCTTACTGCCAGGTCGGATTTACCTTCAGAGGTAAATCTCTGCCTCTTTATCCCACCAAATGCCATCCATGTTTTGACCCAAGGGTTTGGTTTATCTTCTGATGAGCTTCTCATCAGCTTTCTCCAGAATTTTGTCTTTTGATGGGGTTTAATCACTCAAGAGGTGTTGGCAGAAAGGGTTTGCAGACATCTGTGGTAGTTTTGGCATTTACTCCAATGTGCTTTAGGGCAATTTCCAGTGTTACCTGAGGTCGCAGTGTTAGGACAGTGAAATCTGTTTCTTTCCCACAGGGTGTTATTGCTTGAATTCAAGCAATAACTTTCATGTGTATAGAAACACTTGAAAAGGTCTCCAAGCAAAGCAGGGTATGGTGCTTCACTCACCAGCTTTTAGCTATCAATTGAACTGGGATGAAGTCTCCTGCCTTTACCTGTAGGAGTAATTCAGAGCTCTACAAGTAGACTTGGATTACCTGGATAATTACAAATGCAAGGAGTTTAAGGATCAGAACCATCATTTTCAGTACGACTGGAGCAGAGGTGACACATTGTATAGGGTTTGCAGGGTGAAATCTTCATCTGTTCTTATGAAATGATCTGGTTTTCTGTTACTTTCTTTGCCGTCTACCCCTACTGCTGGTCAAGCAGTTCCACTGCTCAAATACCTCGCAACAACTATTTAATTTGACAATTTGTAGATGGTATTCCTGTATTACCCTTTAAGACCTTAATAATAGGTTTTTCTTTAGTGAAGCATTAAAACATTAAAGGCCATAAATTCCACAGTCACCTGTATCCATTTATTGCTAATTTATTATGGAACATATCATAAAACTTTGCTTGACATATAGGCCTCTTCATAACTATAAATCTTTTTTCAACTGTTTAGATAACTTATGCTTAAGTTCAAGGAAAGACCTCTTCGAACAAATATTTAAAACATCTATTTATTATGCAATCCTGATTCGTACAAACTCTATGGTAAATACTGAGAAACATTACTCTGTATTCAGATTTATCACTTTAAGGGGATACATCTATTACAAAAATAAAATAAGAACTGTGTGTCAATTATCTGCTTGCTTAAAAGGTTTAAGAGGTTTAACTGAATATAGCTGTTATTACAATTAACATCAAACCTATAAATGTTTCTCTTCAGATTAGGTTTGTCATCTGTAACCTGGAACCACTGAAAGAATTGTGAGTATGCTTCATACGGGAGAGCTCACCAGAAGTTTTCAGACTTTGTAATTCCCGATCAAAACAGTCTATAATATTGTTGCTACAGGGCTTGATCTTGCCCTTGTGAAGTCAGTTTTAAAGCCGCAGTGATGCTGAATCAGATATAAGTTTATATCTGATCACGTATATGTTTATATATAGCAGATATAATTTGGGAATTTCATTTGCTGTATTTCAAAAGAATTGTTTGGGGTTTGCTACTGTTTATATTCGTTTCTTTTAAGTTACCTGCTGTTGTTCCATATGAGAAAGGATGTTCTTGCAGTGTATAAAGTCAAAAGTTCCCTGGATATATCAAACCAGCCTTCTAAAGAATGGTCCTTTTATTTCCTTGCATATTTTTGCTCTGGCTGAACTATTAGCATATGTATCTGCTAACAATAAATATGTATTATTAGATATGGAGTAAACAGTTGGTTCTAGGAGCAATGCATGTGCCTACACCCAAACTGCTTCTTTAGCAAGGAGTTGGTTTGTAAAAGGAAAATGTAAATGTTTGGGTGTCTCATTAAAAGACTCTATTTTTTTAATCCTTTGCCTGCAAATCAGGTTGCTTGCGTATAGAAGGTAATTATCATTTTTGAAACAGATTTCCCTCTTAGTGCTGTCTTGGTCAGTTCAGCATAATATGTGTTTGCATGTGTTCTATGGCCTCAGGATTTTCTTATAAATAGTTAAAGTATGTGACCGAAGTCCTGGTGAAAGGTCAGAATAGTGCAGAAAGCACAACTCTCACTTTAGAGTATTAATGTCTGAAAAAGGGGATGGAAATCTACAAACCTACACAAAATGTTACTCTGTGAGTCACTCATAGTCATTAATTAAGATCGTAAAGATGTTTTGTACTTGAGAAAACCAAACCACAGTTTACTATAACACAATCACATTGTTAGCATCCACATGAAAACAAACCAATGGATTCTTGGAAAATATACCCAAAAACCAAGTTATTCACTGTTTTCTAATGACCTCATCACTGGTTTCTTAATAAGGCTCGTTTTGGGGAGGATTCATACTATAAACTGTTATATCCACTAAAGAGCCATGCAGGGAAGAGGGTTGATTGTCTATTGATGCTTTGGCCCTGTCTCTGCCTCCCAATTTCACTTGCTCATTTCTGCTTTTCAGAACACCTCTGAATTTCTCCCTTCCTAATTTTCTCCCTGCTTTCTGCTTTGTGTTTTTTCCTTATCCTTTTTGCCTTTCCCCCACATCATGTGCCCCTGCTCCATATACAACAGAGAGAGCTCTGACAGACAGATTCATGGTTTATATTTAGTATATATCACACAAAAAGCAACAACTACAATTTTTGATGGGACTCTGTGTGCCCCAGGCTCTTTTACTGGGGTTTATGTGTTCATGAAAGTATTCATGGTTTGGGCCTCACTGAGAAAATTGGTGAATCGATATGTAAACCTGGTCAAGAGAAGAATGCCAGCAATTTGTAAGCTTAAACAAACCAATTACCTGTTGATGAAATCATCTATAGCAGACAGGATTTTGATATTACTTATGGGCTCGGTGTATATTTGCAACAGGCGCTGAATTCTTCAGTACCTCAGTAAATAACTTTTCATATTGCTTCCCCAAAGCTGACCCTGATGGATTGTTTAATTAATTACATTGCTGATATCTGACAAAACAAGCAACTTTCCCAGTTATTTATGGTCTTAGGTTTCACCAAACTACATAATACAATCTCTCTTTAAATGTTGTCAGGTGCTGTGAAAATCATCAGCCTCAAGCAGTGAAGCCTGAGGAACTAGACTGCATTTGAAGCTAATACCGTGAGTTTCAGTTACTGATAAAATCTCACCAAAATAAAAGAATTACCTTTAATAAATATATTCCAGGACAGTCTGTGATGGAACTCAATGAGCAAATTAAGTGTTGTATTCAAGTGCTTTGTTTTCTGTCTGCAGAGAAACTCCTGGGCCAGGCTCCCTTCTGGCACAAGTCTGCTTAAGTCAACAAATGGAGTTACACCCGAGATGAATTTGCCATGCTATGTTTTTCTAAATAGATTAGGGGTCATTTGAAAAGCTGTAAATAAACCTTTCAAATTCTTTAAGGCAAAAAGAAACAAATCTCCAAGAGGAAGAGAAGGGGGTGGGGGTGGAGAGGAGAAGAGATTTATTCTGCTTTCCCAGAACTGCAAGTTTCCAGGTGTTCACCTTTTGATCTGGCTACAGGCAATGATTTTCTGAAGTGGTTTCTGATGGTGCCTGACATCATTTATGGCACTCTTGAACAATCTTGTAATGTGCTAAACTACACAAAATTAAGTGAGTTACTGGCTAGCTAAGAGTAGCAAAAGGGCCATGAGTATCACAAGCACTTTGCTACTTGCAACAGCATGTGCAGCCTCGAAGCACTGTTACTTCTTTGATTTGATAACGAGAATAAAATAATGACTGTTCTTAATTATTAATGGTACAGTAGGGTGAGGAGCCCTTGGAGCCTCACTGTGCTTGATGCTGTACAAACACCGAAGGAAAAAAAGTCTTTCCTGGTAGCTTATAGCCCAGCTGAAGGCAAAACACAGCAATGGAGGCAGCAAACCATAGGAAGTAAAAGGACAAGCAGTGTGAACCCATATGAAAGCAGCACAGCTCTGTGCGTGGCTGGACAGCCCATGTTGCTTGTGTTTGATTACGTTTTTTTTGCATATCTTAACCCTATCTTGTAATTAAAAGCTAGAATAATCCTTCCCATGAACTAAGGGCATGGTAGAACTGGATTTCACTGGTAGATGCTGCACCGCTGAGCCAGGGTGCTGTTTATTTGCACGGGTGAAAGCACAAATGGTGTTGTTGACTTTCAGGCAAGCAGAACAGAAGTTACCTCTGAATACTTATGAACGGGATCAAACTCAAACTGGCTCAAGCGTCAGAGTTGGCATAGGCAACTACTCAAGTCAACAGCATTCACTCGGCTTCACTTCTTTCCATGGGAGCTGCAGTTCATATGCTTTTTCTCCATAAACCAGTGTCAGAGAAGAAATCTTTCCTTGTGCCCAAGGAGGGAAGCTGCTGCCTGTGGTCTGCCTCTTAGGATTCCATTAAGTGTTTCAGCTCTGCTCTGCTCAGCTTAGAAAGGGAAGTAAACACCTGAGTGGTGGTGTGCGGTGCAAGCAGAGGGCAGATCTGATGTGGAAAACCTGAGGGTATGAGCTATAACTTCTCTTAGCTGGAATTTCCTCACAGCTGAAGGCTTGTTGTGCAGGTTTGTTGTCCAGGCAAAGGGTAATAAAGAAATGTGATTATCTCATTGTCTCCCAGAGTGGTTGCCAACATGTGGGAGGTGTTTCTAGTGAATGCTTCTGTAAGACGCAGAAATCTCTGCAGTACTCCAGTACCCAGCCCAGAAATGAGAGTGAAACGCTGCAATTCTGTCTCCTACAAAGTATTTAATCTATAAATAACTAATTAGGAGCCTTGCAGAATTTGTCATTACCAACGTCAATTCTAAAGGTTGAATGTGTTAATGACATTTTAAATTCTCATTTCATATCAACAAAGACTGTGAATGCTCAGCCAAATTTGCATTGTCAATGAACTGTCTTTTCCCACTGAAAAAAAACAATCTCAGAAGAGAAATATATCTTTGAGATCCTACCATGATTTTGGTAAATCTTTTCCAAGTGCTTATTCTGCAAATCACTAGATTAATACCATTTAGAAAGATCAGGCAAATGAAGCTGCAATTAAGAGAATTAGTTAAATCCATTATAGGCTGCTGGCCTTACTCCCCAACTCAGGAAGGATTAAGCACCACACCCAAAGTCTGTTTGATCTTATCTTCAGGGCACTATTTATTAATTACACTTAGTTATTCATGGCAAAACCCCAAAATGAAGCAGTTGAACATTAATCCGGCCGTTACCTTTCCCTCAGTTCAGGGACTTCTCTGGGATGCTTTTCTTATCGTCTTGTCTTTCCCACCCTTAGTTTCAGAGAGCATTTGCCCGAGTCCCTTGCTGCAGGAGCAGGCTCTTTTCTATAAGATCACAGGTCACTCATCAGTGCTAAATCCAGAAGCACCCTACAGCCAACGTCAAGCACTATAGAAACAGAACATTTATGCTGACTAATGGGCTCTGTGACCTGCACTACTTCTGGTATTTGTGGAGAGGTAGCATCTTAATGAAAGGATTCAGAGCAGCCAAGCTGGCTAAAGCAGCTGTTCAGAAACACAGCCAACAGGAAAGTCAGCCCTGTAGCATTCATTTCTACCCAAAATTTGTATTTCAGAGGGCAAGTCTTTCACTAGTCTCTCTCGCTCATAGTCCAACGGCTAACATATGTAGCTGGAATGTGGGCAGCCCATGATTGAATTCCTCTATCTTATGTGGAGAAGGACTATGAAACCATTGACACTTCCAAGAAGTAAATCCAGAGTGCCCCAGAAGTGATTTCTTCTTTTCCTCCACAAGACTTGTATTAGTGTCAAAGCAAAGCATAGCATGGGTGACTGAAGGCAGCCTGGCCCTTCAAGAGGTAAAATACCCTATTGCAACCTTTAATTAGTTACCCATAATCTATTTACTAGAGTTATGAAGTCACTCTAGTTAAGGTCTATAACTAGAACTATATAATATAGACTATCTGTTATTATGGATGTAGAGTTGTGGCTCAATTGCTATTGGGATTAATTGCTTTAGGGATAAATTGGTCATGTTATAACTTTAACCACGCAGGTTTTGTGGCCCTTGTCAAGAATAAGGGCAGTTTTGTGGTTGCCTTTTTTGCAGTGAAGGTCCTTCTGTATGAAAAACTGAACTGAGACGTTCAAAACATTATATATATAAAGTGTAAACAAAGAAAGAGTGAACAATGACTTTACATTGGTCGTCCTGGTCTGAGGGCAGAACAATAAAGGAAACTACACACTTATCTGCTTCCTATTTCCACTACATGATCAAAGCATTCAGCTTCAGTTTGTTTGATTCTTGATGACTTTCTGGCTCTTTTTTTTACCATGGAATACCAACGGTCAAGCAATAGAAAGTGTCTGAAATGCGGGTTCTTTCTGTGTTGTTGAACACCAAATCCTTTTGAAATCAAGCTCTTCTGCAATCAGATTTAAAGCTGATTTAAAACAAGAATTATAATATTCCCCCACCTAAGACCATAATAATCTCTATTCCTGCCTCTGGATTTGCTGATGTACCATGGCTTTTAAGTATTTACCTTCTAGATATGAAGCTCCTTAGGACTGCATAATGCCTTATTATTATTACCAGTCCCTCAAGCCATAATGAACTCCGGATTATAGTATATTCCATATTTAAGTTTTCAGGACCAATAATTATTATATGTTCTTTGTTCTGAAATTAAAGAAGTCACATGAGTAGTTCTCGTCTGCTCACTGCACAAGAGCTGATTGGCAAGCTCCACCCTGCAAATGCCAGGGAAAGCCCTAAAACTGTTCCTTTTTTCATTTTCTTGATGGTGGGAAGGTATTTCACAATACCTTTGTTTTGATTTACTAATCCAGAGAGCTGGCACAGGCTACAGCCGTTAAATGATGCTATCCTGAATCTTAAGATGAGGATGTGTTCATACCAAAAAAGCCCTAAACAAAAAACAACCACAGAAATGAAATAATACCCACCAAGGTTTCTTACAACATAAACTATTTTTTCCTGCTTGGAAATGTTATCTGAATGGAAGGACTTTGGTCATTTGTCTGGGATTCTGGGTCAGTGGTGTGTGGTTAGATGAAATATTCCAGCCTCATTTAGAACTGCCTAAACAAGAGCTTGAAGGCTTTGGTTTTACCTCCAGAGCTCACAAAGGAACCTCTGAGGTTGGCTCCTGTAGGAAAATAGCTGCTATATGACAGAGGTTGATTTATTCTTTCCTTAGTGCATAGGCTTCTGCTCTGAGTTCCTCTGTCTTGCCTAAGAAGTCATGCTAACTCAGCAAGGCCAAGACTGGAAAAAGGTCTATCTTATATTCTTAAGTTGGCACCACTTTGCTAGGCCAGAGATGCTGAAATTACCATTTCACACAAAGTTTTGATTCATTCGTGATAGGGGTTTGCTCACAGACATTTTCTTTATGGTCTCATAAAGCACGTGTATCAAGCCTGGTCAGCTCCCAAAGCTTTAACGATGTGAATGGCTTATGCTAGTTTTGCCCTTATGGGCACCTAGAAAAATATGTCTGATAATAGCTAAAACAGGGTATATTTTACTTAATGAGCTGTTTCATAAGAAACAAATTCAAATTACACCTTTATATGCACCTGTGCAGTCCCAGTGATATGAAATAAGTTTGATGCTGATGAAACAGATTTTGGAATTGGCTAATGAGATGCTTGGTAAATATTTTAATTAGATATTAAAATTAGAAGGGTTTCCTTTAGACAAATAGCATCTATGGGATGTATTGACATTGTCCTATATCTTGCTGACATGGCTTTTTCTAAGCTCCCTGTTGCTACTTCCCCATTTCTTAAACTGCATGTTGCCAGGGACTGAATCTTCCTTAGCACATCTTTTCTTAATAATAAAGTAGATTTATGTAAGGATCCAAAGCTTTTGGACAATTTGTTCAATTAATATTTGAGTGGGTGGAAGTTGATGTTTTGTTGGGGTTTTTTTAACATTCAAAAGCTTCCTACTGAGTTTCTGTAGCACAACTTATTTTACTGCCAGGCAGTAGCACTTGTTCACCTTCGTTTTTCAGGAACTCAGCATTCAGCACATAATGTGAAGGCTGGCAAATAAAAATACGTCTAAGAAGTGATTTGGTTTCAAAGTTGTGTTTGAACAGTAAGTAATATATATGGAGGGAGGAAGGAAGGAAGAATGTGTGTTGTCTGCAAGTAAAAGTAATGTTTTACTCTTGAAAGCAAGGAATGGTATATATAATTGTATATATATATAGTAAGTGCAGCTATTTAACCAACATAACTTCTAGTAGGGTTTCAGTCTCCCCAACAGTAGGTGAACTAAATGAAGACCTTGTATGTCAAATATGGTGGAATATCTGGATAACACGAGATTGAAATCCTTATCCTCACCCTCTTCCTTGCTCACCATCACAAAATCTGTCAGCTCATGGGTTTGCACAGTACGAAGCACAGCGCATCATATTTTCCACTCTCACCTTCAGAGCTGGGATCTTGCTGCTCTGATGACGTCAAATGCAAGTAAATACCTTTTTCCATCCTGCTGAAGCAGATTCAGAGCAGGGAGTGGAGCACAGACACCAGTCTGGTCTGTAGAAACCCATTCCCTGGCACTGCAGTGTGCTAAAGAAGAGATCACGGATAGGGTGAGAGGGTATGGGGGGTGTGTGAGGATGCTTGACCTTGACTGCTGTGCAAAGGAAGAACTGCAGCATTGCTCCGTCTGCTATAGCATCATGTGGGTGTTCACATAATAGCGTTCAGTCATCAGCACTGAACTACACACCTACACCAAGGGCTGTATGATAGAACAGATTATGTGCGGGTGGATTAGAGGATTGAGTATATAGGGAATTCAGAGCCAGATTTGTTTTTAGATTTGCTTTATGTTGCAGCTAATCATTGTCAAAAGAAAAAAAAAAAACATAATGGAACCACAAAGAAACTCAGCCTGAAATCACCTCATCAAGTTTTGCTGGATTTTAGATGATGAAAGCCAGGATCTGGGATGTAATTGTGTAACATTACATGACACGTCAGGTGTCCTAAATCCCCCTGAATTATATGCACATAATTCAGGAGGTGCCTGAGGTGCCCTGGGAAAAAAGAGATAGGTATGTCTAGAGAGCAGTTCAGAACCCATTGGCAAAGCTGTGGGAAAAGGCTAGGCAGCCAACTGCCTCAAAATGGGAGGAAACTGGCCCTGAGGTGTTTCAAGACAACCAAAGGTGTGAACCAAGTAATTCAGAAATGAAAGCCTTTGACAGAGCTCATGCTTAGAGCTTGTCTCCATGAGAGCTTGTCCATTTTTTCCAATGATATCAGTTTTCCTCATGAAAAAACTTTACCCCTCCCTACAAACCTCACCTCCCTTGCTCCTTAGAGCTCTCAGGTGAGTAATCCTGTTCACTTTCAAGCTCTTGACTTGGAAATGCTCATGAACTTTGCCTGGTGAGAGTCCAAATGTCCTTCTAACCTGCAAGCAATTATGGAGAAAAGCCCTGGCTGAAAAGGAAAACTTATGGTGCTAAAATACATTTAAAACCTCCTCTGTCCAAAGTCAACTGGAAACATAGAGAGGCAAATGGTCTGTTTGAAACCCAATTGTTTGGTCTCCTGTGTTTATAGCCACCATTATATGCCAGCTATAAAGACAGTAGGTAATCGCTTGCCACAGAGCAAAGCTATATATGAGTACTAATACCCTGAAAATCAGGTGTCTCCACAGCATAAAATAGTGCATTTTTACATGCATCTGTGTTTTACCTGGATTATGGCAGCTATCTGTCTTATATTCTTTTCTTCCAATAAGCTCCCTCTGCAAAGCAATGGATTCTGTGACCCTTATTTGGGTAATTGCTTTGTAATTTTAGTTTTCAGGGGTTTGTATTCAGACTCCTGGGGCAGATGCAGAGTTTGGCCTGTGTATCCCTTGGAGGACACGCACTTTGTCCCAGGCAGGTACCTTCAGGGCCACTGATTTTTCCTCTGGGACTCTCCCATGGAAGTCTTAACTTCATTGTGACATGTTAAATCACTGTGGATGCTTCTCAATGGACAAGAATATACACTACCTCTGTTTCGTGGACAGGAAAACACTTTTGTTAGCCAAGAAATAGCCTTTGGGAATCTGGAGACCTTGACCTGTATAATGCAATCTTGTTTTTCCCTTCCTGCTTTCACTGTGTGTCCCAGACCCTGTCTAAGTAACGTTCCCCATCTAAAAGTTGCTCTTCACAAAGGCAGAAGAGGCGTTGCTTTGTGTTTCAATTCCAGTACTTTGCACTTCCATCAGAAGAAAGGTTCTTCTTTTCACGTAGTCCCCTAGAGTTGCCACTTAGTGTTATTATGGTCTTTGCTCAGGGTAACACTGGTTTGACAGCTTCCCGTTTATTAATGTTGTTAAATATGTTAATAAACATGACATTTATTATTAACATAACATTCTTCAATTACATTGGTACAGCCATATCCAGCAAAAACAAACCTGGGCCAAATGTATCTTTAAAACATCTGCACACATGCCAATGCCAGCCAAGGGTGTGATATTTTGAGGGGTTTATTTTTACAGTTTTTAGGAACACTTCACACTGGCAAAAGCTTGCAGGGAAACACAGCTTA
This sequence comes from Forpus xanthops, assembly GCA_032466535.1. Taxonomy (NCBI): domain Eukaryota; kingdom Metazoa; phylum Chordata; class Aves; order Psittaciformes; family Psittacidae; genus Forpus; species Forpus xanthops. The sequence goes on along the minus strand of JASSUY010021807.1, from coordinate 5,072 downwards.
TACTGGCACCGCTTGAGTTTTGCTCATACAGCTTGCCTTGTTTGCAGAACTGTTTCAGGCTAGACCAGAAAAGCACTCTTTGGCCAGCACACACTGAATGTGTGCCAGGCTGTAGGCAGTCCAGCCTTGCTGGGCAGCTGCAGCTGTGTCATATCAGCCCATAAACAAGGACTTTGTAAGGCAGTGCTAATGGGGAGCTGTAGCCCTTTCAGCTGACCCTTATTTACCCCCAGTAAACCCCTTCTTGGTTCTCATTAGGAAGGTTCACCCTCATAGCTGGGTATTGGCACACCTTTCCTGCCTTTGGGTTTTAAAACTTTTCTTGAAGTTCAAGTTCTCAGCACTCAGGTCCCCAAAATACAGACCCAGTCTATGTCTTTTCTCCATGAAGGGAATGCCGCATTAATCTCAACAATTGCTTACATGCCTGTTTAGCTTGCATGATCTGATTTTAGCTTCATAAATAAGAAAATTCCTTGCTGGTTTTAGTTGGTATTCGCTTGGTGCCATCATCACAGAATGGTTTAGGTTGGAAGGGGTCTTAAAACTCATCCAGTTCCAACCTGCTGCCATGGGCAGAGGTACTTTCCACTAGACCAGGCTACTCAAAGTCGAGTCCAACCTGTCCTTAAACACAAAGAAAGCAGACCAAAGGCTTCAAATCCATAAGAAATGTCTGGTCAGGGAGGGAAGCAGAAATACATAAAGAAGGGGTTTCCATTTGGTGTAGGACACTGCATAAATCTTTGTTGTGGAGATGTAGGAAGACTTTGCGTGATAATTCTGTTGTGACAGAGATGGGCAACTGTTCTCTGTCTGAAAAAAGTGTTGGTTTTTGTATACACACCTGCAATTATTGTTTTCCATTTTCTGCACTGTTTTGGGGACAGAGTAGATTATCCCTCCTGTGAAGTCAGGTAACAGAAGAATCATCCCTTTCCTGAAATACCTTTGAAATGGATTAGTACATAACTGCACGAATATCATGCACTGAAGTATGCCTGGGACATCTTTTATCTTTGAGATGATGTTTTAGGTCTCAAAGCAGCTGCTGGACTATGAGGTTGTGAGCTCTTGTGAACAGTAAGAACTGCATCTCTCAAAAGCACATTAATCTGTGACTCCTGTGCTAGAGTAACCTTCCACAGTGCTCACCACACATTTCTATGGGAACACATGCACCCCACAAGGCAGACCCTGAGGATCTCTCAACTTCTAGAGCAGCATGAACTTGCGTGAAGTTTCTTGCATTTTACACCCCTATTTTTCATCAGGAGATATTGAATCGTGACACCAAAGAGTTACTGTGGACAGAAATGTTTGATCTCACTCTACCTGAACCGCTTACGTTTTGAATTCTGACACTGTTACAGCGAAGCTGTAAATTCATCTTGAGGTAAGCCAGCAGAAAAGCACTATTTTCTAGTTACTAGCAGCCATTCTGTGCCCTGAAAGAAATTTGGGACACATGTGCCTGCCCTTTTATTTCAATGACTGCGGGGAGAAAATGTATTTTATTTCGTATTAAATAAACGTCTCTGTTCATCTCAGTGTGGGGGACTGTCAAAGTTTATAATTTTGGCAGCATTTTCACATGATCATTCTGTTTTTCTTTAAACCAAGTTATTAAACTGATAGAGTTTTATAAAAAGCAGAGGCTGATGGAAGTATATTTTTCATCTTTTGACATTTAGATGACTGTTGGAGGGGTTAACACTGGCTCTTAAACCAGAAAGGTAAAAACTCTGCCAAAGACTGCTGAAAAATGACCGAGAGAGGGGGATTCGCTGAGTACTTCATTGCAGTGTTGGTAAGGCAGTATATGTTTGGGTTTTGCTATCAGTTTTTATGGGCTATTTAGAGTTTATCACTGTTGAGCTTCCCTCACCTGGCTGCAGGATAACCAGAGACAAGCCATTCTGCTAATACTATCACAAATCTCACTCTCACTTCTGCTAAGGTGGCTTTAAATTTACAATCACCATAAAGACCCTTCACATCACCTTCAGCAGTGTAAATCGGATGTAAGAGCAAGTTGGGGTTAGGGCCTGTGAGGGTGCTGAGGCGCTGGCACAGGGTGCCCAGAGAAGCTGTGGCTGCCCCATCCCTGGCAGCGTTCAAGGCCAGGTTGGATACAGGGGCTTGGAGCACCCTGCTCTAGTGGAAGGTGTCCCTGCCCATGGGAGGGGCTGGGACTGGATGAGCTTTAAGGTCCCTTCCAACACAAACCAGCCTGGGATTCTGTGATTCTAAAGCTTCAAAAACTTAGGAAGGGACAGATTTATTCCTACTCTTTGCAATTATGATAAGAACAGTTCAACTTTCTAACAAATGAAAACAATTATTTCCGTGAGAAAGGGGAAAAAAGTGAGAACAAAAAAGTTATTAATTTATGGAAAGGAAGATGCAGACATGGAAACTATGAAATCAGTTTGGATTGAGCAGCACTTCAGCCCTTCTGCAAGGAAAAGCGATAGCTGCTCATTGCTCTGTGCTTGCACTGCATGCACCTCCTGAAGAAGGAACATGAAATCAAAAACCTAAACCAGTGCACCAAGATTTGCATTTGTTCCACTGCTTCTGGCAGACAAATCTGTTTCAATATACCCTCAACTACTTATTGTGCTTGATTCTTCTCTGGTTCAGCACATTGGGAAGACCATTCGTATCAGGGGTTAATGTCTCCATCTGCGTGACCGGGAGTGGAATCAGAACCACAGTGTGAACATCCTTTTAAATCCTGTGTTGCTAAGAGTTTGCCCCAAAAAGGTCTCTCTTCCCACTTCCCAGGGCTGGATGAATTTGAGCTTAGATAAAATTTGAAAAGGAACTTCAATCTGATGAGTGAAGTCAATATTTCAGCATTTCCTGGAATCCCAAAAAAAGGAAATGGTGAAATTTTTCCATGGGCAGAACATTTTAAAAGCTGTTGGTCCAGGGACCTGGAAACATTTCTTTGGAGATTTCTAATCAAAAGAGGGTGTTTCACATGGAGGGAAAGAAGGTCCTCATTGCATCATGGGAGGCATAGCCTGGGTAAAGAACAGGTCCCTAAGGTACAGCTGGGCACACAGGGGGGCAATCTGGTTCTGTCCTTTGACAAGTGAGTCAGGCAAATATAAATTAATGCCAGTTGTCCAAAAGAAAGCTTCTCAGCTATATTCCAGTAATAACCCACAAGGCTGAGAGCATTACTTCCCACTCAGAATCCACTGCTGGTTTGTGGTGTGGCTGGATGTGGCTTTGGATCAAGTGCAAATTCTAGCAGTGGGAAGAACAGCAAGATTATAGTAGAAACAAGTGCTGGGGCCATGGTATATCACTGCTACCTGTAAAATTCAATGTGTGCTTAGGAGCACACCTCTGATCACATTTGACCCTGAAATGGAGGTTTATACACTGCTATTAAATGTCCTCTCTTCTGCTACCTTGTGATAGAGCAACTTCTTCAGAAGCCAATGGACAATGTTTATCCCAACATGAGCACTGCTTAAATACTTTTAAATGTGTGTCACATATCTATCCTCTGTGAAAGGGGAGTAACACCATTTGCCCGGCTTTGTGAAATTCATTGACTTCCTATGGCAAATGACGTTCTGGAAAGGGTGACAATTGCTTTTATCTCCCCCTTCCCCTAGTAAATGAGAACACATTCTCATGCTAGAACCTGCTGTGGGGTAGGAAGCAAACCGCAAAAACAAAGAGAGATGAACATCTGCTTCAGCTGCCTGGCTTGTGTCCTCCTAGGGCAATGAAGGTGAACCTAGAGCATCAGGTCTGAAAAACATGAAAAGGAGCAGTTACCAACTTCATCATGTCCTGGACAGTAAGGAGCACTAACTGCTCTTCTGGGCAGGAAGATGGTGAAAAGCACAGTCTAGCCACAGTCAGATGTGCCCTAGCACTCTGTGGAGGAGAAAGCTCATTCAGGGAGGTGGGACAGGTTGGACAGCCTTGACCATGATCACTTCATGCCAAACATATCTGCAAACAGCTTTTGTTCATTCAGCAAAAGCAAAAAGAATTCCTGGGAAGAAGAAACCCAACTGCTATCAATGCACTTCACTTTTAAGTGGTTGGCCATGCCAGGCTGGCAAATTAAATGGAGAAAGAATGATAATAGTTTAGCAGTGGGAACAACAGGTTTTCCAGCTCTTATCTGGAGATAATGCTTGGAACATTGCAGGGTTTTTTTTCCACCCTCTTCCCAGCACCTGTCCTTATTTGCTGAACAATTTATAGCTCCATCTGAAGTATTATCCCGCTAACAGTAGGAGGTATTTGCAGTGCAGCACAACATAATCCTCCCCTCAGAGATTAAGACTATTACCTCATTGATGCTCCTAGTCTCTGCCAGCCTTGGCATACCAATGTACAGCATGAATGCAGGTTTGCAGCATAATAGCTCACTATGTTACCAGCTAAGCCACTGAATGCTTCTACAGTCATTCCTTTTATTAGGAGAATGACATGACAGTAATAATGGATAATGAATTCTGTTAATGAGATGACTTATTTCAAAAGTAAATAAAGCTCAGGTGTCACGTGAATGAAACGTTTGGAATATCTGCAAATGTGATTTAGTCAAATGTTGTAGGGAAGGAAAAAAAACCCACACAAACCTTTCTTTGAGGCAGTGGCTATTGCATGGGCAAGGCTCCACACGCAAGAAAATAGAACAGTGAAGTTGAACCTGCAGCTTAAGTTCTTCCTGGTGTGGGTGACTGAATGCACAAGCACTCGTGCTCCGGTATAGATGCATATAGCCACATGAAGGCTGTGATCCCCTTTCAGTGATTTGGGGGCTGCCTCATGGTGCTGGGGCTGCAGCTGCTCAGCACAGGGTCCCTAGTGTCTTGATCTCCTCCAGCAACAGCTTGCACTAAACTTATTGCAAGCGGCTTTTAGCTTGGTTGAACCAAAGACAAGGGAGATGTCAGTGCTGTGTTCAGCTCTGGTGCAACAGCACAAGAGGGACGTGGTGCAGTTGGAGTGAGTCCAGAGGAGGCCATGGAGATGCTGCAATGGCTGGAGCAGCTCTGCTCTGGAGCCAGGCTGAGAGAGCTGGGCTG
>JASSUY010021801.1:0-12248 GCA_032466535.1 Forpus xanthops | reverse complement strand
GTTCTCTGACCTTAAACAGCTTGGGCATGAAAGAGTGTGGTGTGTCTCCTGAGCACGAAAGCATCAGCCCTATGAGAGGTGCGAAGGCACGGAGAAAGTATTTCTGCCCTGCAGAAAGAAGGTCCTTAAGAGTTTTCTTGCAAACAGTGCCAAATTCAGTTTTCAGCTCCCTAAGTACATGCAAACCATGTCACAGAAACATCATAATGTGCATTCCTACACTATGACAGAAAAGGAGGACAGAGAGTGATCACATGAACATCATCTAGCTGTTGTGACCTTTGACTTTGAGCCTGCTCCTTTTTATCATCTATGAGAGTGTTTGCTAGTTACATAAGTCCTCTTCAAAATAGTTGGGTTGTGGTACATGTAGCTGCTGTTACTAGGTGCAGAATTGTAGCTTTAGTTGACAGATATGTGGCAAGTACAAAGAGATACAGGGAACTCAGTAACAGCTGTTCCTACACTCCAGAGGGGAATCCACACTGATCTTGTAAACCCATTGTTTCTTAACCCATTTCATGCTCATTGAGTTTAGTACTCCGGTTGCTGTGCTTCTGGGTAAAAGTGCCTTGGAGAGAGATCTGTCTTCTGAACCTCTGCTTCATCCTGGGGGTGCAGGAAAAGCAGTCAGGCAGCCTATGTCTGGTGTCTCCTCACACCCCAAGTCCTTTAGATTGATTGTGCCAAATAAATATGTGAAAACACTGAGGAGAGGTGCACCTTGAGAAAGCTGAGGTATTGGTGGAAACTGGGTGGATGTGTAGAGTATAGGAAGCTTAGAGAGTGGGGAAAGTAAGGCCACACTTATCTTTGCATAAGATGGTTTTTAATAAGCAGGTAACTCTTTGAGGTACAGTTAGTGTGAATGTGACCTTCATGCAAACAACAATGAAGTACAGAGCAGTGATGTCATTGACCTCCTCCTCCCAGCTACAACCTTCTCATAGCATTGGCGTAAGTCTATCCTGCAGGGCTGCAACATTATACTCCATCCAGTAGACCAGTAGCCCTATGTGAGCTAATGAAGAATTGAAATTTCATGAAGGCAAAGTGGATCCTGGGCCGCACCCATAAGGGTATTACTAGTGGAGTTAGAGATGTGATCTTCCCACTCTACTCAGCAATTGTCAGACAACACATGGACTACTGTGTCCATTTCTGACGCCTACAGTTCCATAAAGACATGGACAAAGTGGAGAGAGTCCATAGGAGGACCATAAAGATGATCAGTGAACTGCAGAACCTGCCTGTGAGGAAAGACTAAAGGAGCTAGCTCTTTTCTCTCTGGAAAACAGTTGTCCAGTAGTTAAAGGTCACTACAAAGAGGCTAGAAGCTCTCTTCTCATAAAGAGACATGGAGAGGATAAGGTGCAAGTTGCACCAGGAGAGGTTTTGCCTTGTTGTACTTAAGAAATTCTTACATGAAACAATCACTCACTGGAACAACCTCCCCAGGGAAACCTTCCCAAGGAAATGGGTGGACTCACAATCACTGGAGGTTTTCACAATGTGACTGGACAGTGGTGCTAGGTAATTTCATCTAGGCTCTTTTCCTCATGAAGTGCTGAGACAGGTGATCTCTTGATGTCACTTACAACCTGGGTTGTTCAAAAATTCTGATTTTTGAGATTCTTCATGAAGAAGGTTGTGGCAAAAGAGATGGAATGTCTTAATAACTAAAATGAAAATGAAGCTGATATACTTCCATACAAAGATCGGTAAATTTCTACTGTAGGTAATTCACGCCTCATCATTTTTTTCTTGTCTCAATACAAACTCTTTGCTGTTTCTAATGTTGAACTTTGAACACTGATTTCTGTTGTTTCTGATACATTTTCCAATGTCTCAGACATTTTCAGAGGCCCTCTTCTTCCCATTGACTTCTCAGTCTTTCCACCCTTGTCCTCTTCTGTGTAACTGAACCTCCACTGTGTGGTGGAAAAAGTATCCTCTCCACCACCCTCCTTTTATTTAAAACACTGCTCAAATATCATCCTTTCAAATTTGCCCTGGTGGTAAGAAGAGGATAATTGGCTAGTTCTGATACACTTTCAAGAACTGCTTATCCTAACATCACAGATCATAGTTTCTTCATGGAATATCACCTTCCCTTCCACTGCTCATTGAAATGCCTTCTCTTTAACTGCAGATTATCTGCCATTGTAGCTTTTCAGGAATTCTTTAGGAATTCACTCTGGAAAACAATGGCATTGCCTCTACAAAAATGAAACTTCCAACATTCTGTACCACAGGAGTTGATTTCCGTTAACTGAAACAAAATCATAAGTATGTCTACTAAGCACTATGAACAGAGGGACAGGATTTGGAGAGGGAAAAAACAGATAATAATAAAAAAATAAATCAAATTAATAAATAAATAAAGTGAAAGAACTCTGCACAGCTTTCACCAGAGACACTAACCTCAGTCTTATGCTCTAGCTGCATGGATTTTAGCTTGTATCGCTCATAGCCCATGCAATGAACATCCTGAACTGCTTTTCATACAAGAGGATGTATTCAAGTCCCTTGTTAGTTGTGATTATTATCATTTTTCTTCCAGAGGTCAGTACAAGTTTCACACTTTTTGACTTCTTTTCCTCTCTGCACCAGTATGGAATTCTCTATTAGACATGACAGAGCACAACTCTAAAATACATTGCCTTAGCAAGCAACACACTGCACTAGCCACAGTACAGCACACAAGCTGCCTGCAAGAAATACAAAATATCCCCTCACTTAAATTCAATCTCACCTAATCCTTACTGTTTTTTATATGCAAAGTATGTCCTTACCATTGCAATGGTCCAGTACTCAGCTGCATCTTACCAGAAAGGCAGTAATCAGAAGTTTTACACTGGTAGATTAGAGCATCAGCATTTCTTTTTGGCTGGTGCTAACATTTCTAGGAGTTCTCATTTTACACAGAGGGCATCAGAAATGCTGCTGTGGCAGAGGCTGGTCATTCCCTGACAGAGAGTTCATCAGGGTCCACAGGGTGTACTGATACCTCCAGCATGCTCTGCTCATACTGAGAGTGTGCCCACCAACAGAACTTGCAAACTGCAAATCTCATGGGGAACATTTTTTAGTAAAATAACACAATGTATTAGATATATAATCCAAAAAAAGTAAGAAACTCAATTTAACTGGAAATGTTGGTATGTTTGTGTGTGTTACCTGTGAGCTTTTTAATGTAGTTTATTTTATAGCAGATGCGTCTCTGCACACCTGTTTCAGTGTTTGCTACAACCTTTCTGGCAGCTTCAGTATTAACGTTGAAAGTGACAAAAGGTATCACTGAAGAGTGATTACATTAACTTCATCACTTGGACTAATTCAGAACTAGATGATCTTAAGGTCGTTTCCAACCTTAAATATTCTATGATTCTATGATTCTATAATTTGTTCCAATGAGAGAAAAGGTTGCAAAAGATAACCCAGATGGCTATATGTCTATATATTATATGTCTATTATAAGAATTTTATGAATATTTATATGCGTATTATAACTATTTTATGAACAGAGAACCTGTGTGAGAGATTACATAAGAAACAGTAGCAATCATATTTTAAAAAGAGCACTAAAGGAAAAAAAGCAGAAAAGCTGTAGAGTTTGTGCCTTTTTTTCCTTCAGAAGGGAGTAAGCTTTCAGAAAGAACATCTATTAATAGAGGAAAAACTTGAGAAACCCAGCTAACTTAAAGTCTTCATTCAATACTGTTGGTTTTAGGAGAAAAAAGACATTGAACACATATGTTTCAGCAAATTTTTTATCCCCAGGAATAGTTGAAACAAACAAGCAAACTGATTGAATTGTTGTAGAAGTGACCTGTTGCTTAAATTGTGCTTAATATGACAGGAATTAAATGTTCTGTGATATCAGACTTCTAAAACTTTCCTAACTGTGGGGAAATAGATATGTCAGTATGTCACCTGCATAACACAAACTGGCAGAAACCACAATAGGAACAGAATTTACAGGTGAAAGCCATGTCTCACAATACATGTGACTTCAAGAGAATCAACAGGGACATGGATCTAGTCAATACAGTGTGATGAGATACTGAAAAGTATATGCATGCTTCCACATCACATTGGCAAAAGTTGCTTTGAATGGAAAGAAATATTTACCTTGTAAATCAATAGACAGTGCATGTAATGTGGAAATAAATGCTTAGCTGAGGTGGGAAGCCATCAAAAGATTCCCACAGTTATAGGAATCAGGACATCAGCTCAACATTTATGGATAAACAGTCTGGGAAAAAGGACTTTAAAAAACTACAAAATTGTGGTAAGATTAACACTAAAATGACACAAAATGTCATGACACAGAATAATTGGTTGATTTTCTAACAGGTGATCTGAAATGCAAGTTAGTGATATTCAACATTTATAAGCTAATCATTTCTCTACATCCCCCAAACCTGTTTTTTTATGAAAAAGGGTCTTGGTAAATTTATTATGGTTCTCTGAATGGTCATCCCAAAAGCAGGTTGACACAGATGGAATTTTCTTTTAAGGTTTTTATGGAAGATACTGATGACAGATTAGAATATATCATTATGTCATGGTATAAATGCTTCATGTGCCCAAAGCTTGGATATTGAATTTAGTTTTGGTAACCAGATCCCCAAAAAGTGCAGACAAGGGTCTCAAGTAATATCAGAGACAGAGAACTGTTTCCGTACAAGGACATCTTGAGATTGGAGAAGAGATGACTGAGGCAGGATGTGATAGTCATCTATAAAACGAAGTTGTGTGGAGAAGGGCAAAATAAATAGATTGTGTCATGTGTAAGCAAGTAAACTTATTTTTGATGTTAGTAACACAGACATGCCTTTCTGCATTTCCTTGTCAGGTGGTACATGAGGGAACAGAAGATAAATTTTCCTGTGCCATCTGGCACACTTTCAACAGCACCTCATCTGACAGTCCACGGTGCTCAACTGCAGTGCCTCTGGGAGACACAGCAGGATGAATTGCACATCCTATGGCTATGCATCCAGCAAAGCATCCTTGAAGCACACTACCTCCTCGAAGTGATTGCTCAATGTCTCCATAATCTTTGTACCCAAGAGAGCATGTCTTGGGCACAGCAGCAGATAGTGCAGCCTTGGTACCACCACTACTGTGGCCTCTTGAATGGTGTGCTTTTTTCCTTCTGTGTATGGGCTGCAGGACAATGTGGCATGACAACTGTTTCACAGTTCTCTGGATTTCCACAGCCTTAATCTTTATTGCACACAACATGCACATGACTTTTCTGCCACTTAACTCATGAACAGCATTCACTATGAAAGGGGCATTTCCCAAACAAATCCTAGCTTCTCCTTAGCACTTCTTTTACCCTCTTGCTACCTTTTTGTCTAATGCTTTCCATAGAAAGCCAGTGACACCGAGGATTTGATTCGAGGCCACCTTCATGCAGTGGCCTAAGGCCAGGCCAAATGTGGCTTTAGTGGCCTGGTTGCCAACAGCAACACAACTCAGACCTCTGTTATTAAGGAAAGTACCGAGCAGTGAGACTACAGATCTATTACAGGCAACACAAGGTAATCTCAATGAAAATATGAGTTCTCTGGAGTCTGGGATTTTCTTACTCACAACGACCTGTGTTGAGCTAGCAGGATGAGCAAGTTCACCATAAGCCTTCTGGTGGCTGTCATCTTGCAGATCATGCTGGTTAGCATGAGTTTGTCAGGAGCTTTGCTTAGAAAGGTTTTCCCCACTGTGGGATATACTCCATCTGCAGAACTGTTTCTTTGTTCTTGTAAATAAATGAAAGACCTTGTTTTCTTATTTTATAAGGCACTTTTTATCATAGAAAATTCATTGATGATGCAATGAGTTAGGATAGCAAAGTTTATTATAATGATGCTTCATGATGATAGCATGGAATTTTTTTTGCAATGGAATACATTAGGTTTTGCGCCAGGGTGATGTACATGTATCCCTCTGGTACAGAACTAACAAACTCCAGCTCCAGGAAATGGACAAGTTCATAGAATAAAAATTAGGTTTAGATGCAAAATACAAAGATATTATTACTGGCTTAGAAAGTCTCCAAACAATACATCAGAGGGGCTGTGGAAGTATTCTCAGTAATAGCACTACACACTTCTTATGTTCATATATTTTAACTGGATATCTCCTCCTGGCAAGTGTCAGAGAGAAGACACTGGGCTTATCTTCCTCCGCATAATATGAATGACTAGGACTCATATGTGGCAAGGGGAGTTTCACAGGGTCAGAGACAGGCATTCTTGTGACATCTCAACTTACTTCCACAATTCAAACTGCACTAAAAATGTGGCCTCTCACTCTCAGACCCTTTTCAATATGCACAGAACATGGGGGAGAAGCAGTAGTATCTAAGATGTGGCAGAAAGTGAGGCAGCTGCCTGATCTGGCTCTAGGTGGCCATGCTCTGCAGGGGAGTTGGACCAGATGACCTCCAGAGATCCCTTCCAGCCTCAACCACCCTGTCATTCTGTAATGTATGATCTTCTCAAGGATCTGTTTTCAGCATGAATCCCCTCTCCTCGACAGGGAGTATCAGCACCCGACCACTTTGCCCAAGCTGCATTGCTGTGCAGGGCAGTCTATATCCAGAGCTGTCTTTCAATCTGCTTCTTCTCTTTCAGCTGTTCTATGCTTTGCTTCCAGTGTGGATGGAGTCCAGCCCTGCAGAGATGGGTGGGAACAAAAATGGAAGCAGAATAATGATTAACAGGAACCACTTCATTTTCCTTTTTGCTGTAACGTTTGTTTCATTCATTAGATGAATGGCAACATTAACGAATTTTGAACAGTTTTACATGTTTAAATGTTAGGACATTTCTTTCTCTTATAGTAGGTTTAGAAAAAGAACAAAATGCTTGCTGTTTCATTGGGAGCTCTCACAAATGAACCTGACTTTGATTTTCAACCTCACTTAGCTCCTTAAAGCTGAGAGGGACAGAGATTTATTAACACTGAAACTACAGCTGAATCTAAAAAAGGAGTTCCTCAAGATGAGGTCAAGTTGAAATAGCAAATAGGGTCTGGATATGGTGGAGATCCCACATCTCCTCTCCAAATCCTTCTTTTCCAGGGCTGAACAAAAATTAGGAGCAGGGGAAAGAACAGGGAGAACAAAATCTGTTTTCATTAGAAGTAAACTGTTCTATTGGCTCAGGAGACTTTCACTTGTCAATACCTAAGTTTTTATTTGGAAGATAAACGGATAGCAACAGGTAGTGACAGATAGTTAACTATGGTTGCTCTATACTGAGTAACATCACTGAATCTTCCTAGGAAGAGTACAAAAGCCACAATCTTTCTGGTTGAAAAAGTGATTTTTTCCACAGAAGGCTGTAGTTCTTCATGTGAGATGCCTTAGGAATTCCTGGACTCTTGCAGAAAACAGGAAAAAGAAATGATGCTGCAGTGACATAGTATATAATACCATGGAAGCAGGAAACAAAATTATTAGAATCATTTTGTGAAGCAAAGACACATGTCAATAGAAGCAGAAAATTTCTTTGGATTGAAATTGCAAGCCAAAGCAGAAAAATGTGGTATAGGATTCATCTAACCAAAATGGTGACAACTTAGCAGCCTGAAGGGGAGCAAGAAGTTGCAAGGCAGGGAACATCACAGCAATGGTAAATTTAACTATTCCTATGTAGACTAGATAAATAATATACCAGGCTGTGTTAAAATGAGTGAATGCTGATGGCAACACATAGCATCGTTAAGTGAAAGGGTGCACTTGACATGCAGCAGGAAACTCTCTAGTGGGGTGTATTACTGTGCTGGAAATGTTTATACTTACATTCAAAAGCACATCTGAAGGATTTCCCTTTGCTTGTGGAGAAGCATTTCAAGGTAACTTGAACCTCAGAACATCAGTAATTGTAAGCCATCTTATCCATATTGTTTATTTCAGTTTGCATGACACCATCTGCCAAAACTGTTTGAGCACTAGTTCTCTCTCTCTTTCAGGCTTTCCAAAGCCTTCAGGCCTTTCATGCAAAACATGAAGAGCATGAAGCTATTGCTCTTTATATCCCTCATTAATGAGACCTAGCCTCCTGTGCCATCCAGCAAAGAATGTCAAAGACAACAAAAAGAGAAAAAGCTCAAAATGGTCCTTGCCACCTCTGGTGGACAGGACAAGCACCACTTAAATGTCAGTAAGAGCAATCATAACTGGCTGAACTGCTCAGAAGGTGAGGTAACCACCACCAACTATTTTTCCACAGAGAGGAGCCCTGTCTAATGTCAGAGGAATAAACAAATGAAATAGTAGAGCATGAAACTTAAGCAGTCCAGCCACAGTGGTATGACCACTTTTCCTCCATGAAGACATAGCTAGGGACAACAGTATGCGATGCATCAGATGCTCAAGGGTACAGCAGCATCCGCAGTCTACAGTTATTAGTAGTTATCCTTATCACTCTTGTCAGCATTAGCTGAAATTCCCTCCTTAGGAATCTACTCATATTATTTATGGGGGGTTTATTCACATAGCTTGTCAGAGACAAAATATTTCTAATTATAACCAGTAGCATCACTTCCCAATTTTCAGTTCATTCAGTTTGCCAGACAATGCTTTGCCAAAAACAAGGTTTGCCAAAAATGCTTTGCCCAAAGACAGAGGGAAGCATCTGCAGCATGTGCTGACAAGACTCTATAAAAGAGTCCTTGAATCTGGGTTGTCCCGTCTCCAAAGAAAACTTCATGGTAAGTGCATGTCTGTGGCTGGCAGAAAGCAAGAGTGTCCTTGCAGTCCACACATCCCACTTCAGCCCTGCTGTCCTGGTGTGTGCATCTGTGTCTGCGAGGATTTAATATATATAAGATAAAGAATATTGTTATTTTTGCTTTCTGACCCGACTGTGGAATTCATTGCAGCAGTAAGGAGGGATCTGCCATTTCTGCTTTACAGCACTGATTGTCTTCCAGCCTGCAAGGCATCTTCTCATTAGGTAAGGCATCTTCATAATTAGTTAAGAGCCTAGTTTGCTCATAATTAAGGGACACAAAAGAAAGTGGTAAATTTCTGTAGAATAGATTTCTTCATGGTGATAAATTTCTGTAAACTGTTGTGGGCAATTGCTGTGTGTCCACGTAGTCCTGGGCACTGCTTGGTTATGGTAAACACAGCATGGCTGTGTAGGCTACTCATGGCAAAAAAGATCTCCAAAGTGGCTGTGCTTGGTCAGTAGCTACTGATGTCATGCCAGGGAATTCTTCTTGAGGATTCCTTATGTTTAATTATGGACCAGTAAAGTAAATGATACATTCTGGCACGAAGTCCAGATAGACAGAGCCAGACAACAGAACAGGCTATCACAAAATCTTAAGGGTTTGTAACAAATTCTATGTACTACTGTACATGATACTGGACAAAAGTTTATATGAAAATACTTTTCAGATGATACCGCAGGGTGATGAGCTGCATGTGAGCTTTGTACTAGGAAAGCTGGTAAAAATGTAAAAGTTAACTAACTAAACAAACAAAAAAGGATATGTAGTGCTCCTATTTCTCTGAAACAAAACAGAGTAAAGTGGAGGATCTGCATGCTGCTAGGAGTTGATGTAAATGTTAACTTTTGATTGGGTTATTTAGGTAAATAAAAGTCATGACATGACATCTGATTAAGTTGCATATTTTTCTGACTTCCTAGAAATTCAGGTGCTTTCTTTTTCTAGACATAGGTTTTCCTTAGAAATCCAGTACTGTATTTAGATATCCAGCTTTGATTTGTAAATTCTTGAACTAAGGATTATAAGTTTCCATGTAATTCTTTTTGCAATTAGCACACCAAGAAATAGTTCATGGTGTGGTATTTTAACATATTGTCTCTCCTTATATATCATTGTTCAAATATTACTTCCCAGAGTTAAGTCACTAACAACAGATTTATACTATTGTCAATGAGTTATCAGTGCAGTTGATTTAAGGTGAGAGTCACACAAAAATGTAAGCATGGATCAAATATGAAGTTAACTAGAAACTAGAGTTTAAGGTTCTTGGACAATGGAACATGGAAGGAAAAGTATTCTGTTGAGACAGATCTCTAAAATTTCCAGTTTGACTTTCTTAAATCATTGATATTGTTCTGTTGTCTACACCCAGAATTCTTTCTAATTTAGACATGGGTACATGTCTCTGTTTAAACACAGAAACAAATTTCTTTGTCTTCCTAAGACACCTAAAGGACACAATTTGATAAGCAAAGGGGTCACAGAGAGCACTGATAACACAGCTAATATTCACAGGTCCTTTCAACAATAAGAAAGCAATTTTACACATTTAACTCCCACTTTACAATCAGAGTCTATACTAAAAAATGAGGAGACTGGATGAGCTTCCTTTAGCCTGAGGGGGTTTGATTTGCCCCATTCATGCTTCAGATGATTGCCCTTGCCACAAGTTTGGAGGTGTTCTTCATCACAGGACCTTTCTGCTGGAAGAGGTGTGGCATTGTGAAGCAAAGAAAGTAACATTCTTAAGTGTGGCAGGAGGAAAAGCAGGATGGTAGCTTCTGGAAGGGTGAAGTTGTTTGGAAAACTACATTCGATGTTCTAGCCCTAAAACTCTGCTTTGAGAGACAAAGTACACACCTTATTTCAAACATTAATGCTACCATGTTGGGCTGCTTAAACATTTTTAATGAGAAGCAAACAACTCCAGTGAATTATTTAGAGCAGCAGCAAAAGACATCGTGCACTATTTAGTCCTCAGAACACCTTTTGAGCTCACCTACCTGTATTCTGTGTACTGGCAAGAGGAGCTTTTTGGTTTGGTAATTCCAGGTAGGTATGAATATCTTCTTCCTCTGGCATGGTGTCTCACTATGGTGCCTCAGTTCTGCTTTGGAATCCATTGCTTAATATTTACCTGCAGAGGGACATAAAGCACTTCCAGCATGGTGTTAAATCTTTGAGCTTAAAAAGTTGCAAGTAGTTTATTGGTGTTGCAGCCAATCACAGCAGCATTCCTCCACAAATGCTTTCATTTAAAATTTTCCTGGTGAAATCTCCAATCTTCTGAGATCTAGCAATCTAACTGGAAAGAGCAAGGTTTTGAGGAGGGATTGGGAGCCCTAGACACAGAATATTAAAAGAGCGCATGTTACCCTGCTTAGCTTGAGAAGGCATGAATTAACCATTTTCTGAAATTATGCCGATACCTAGAAATGTCAAAAGAAAACAGCTGGCACTTTCCACAGTATAGAACACACCAGTAGGAATATGTGAGTGCTAGGAGCCTGATACTTATCATCACCATTAGCAATCCAATGACAGATAGAATGTATCCTCAGGAGCTGAGCAAATGAGATCAAATCAAGGGACTCATAAATATGCTATTAGCCCAATGTTACCTTTAAGAAGGCTTCTGAAATTCTTCAGCCTGGAACTAAAAAGAAGCTCATGAATTTTACTAAAGGCAATATGAAATCCTGCATATAGGAAGCAATAGCCCCATACAACAGGATATCTTGGCTGTCATTTGGCTAGAAAACACTTTTGCAGAAAAGGGTTATCTGTTCTGGTGCACATATGTCAGCAATGTTCCTTTTGGGGGAATGAAGGCCGAGTGCGTTGTCAGACAGTCATAGCAGTGTAGTCAGCAAGTAAAAAGAATTTGATTTTTCCCCTGCATTCAGGTCCTGTACCTGGAGTATTGTATTCAATTTGGTGCTCAGCCATGCCAATAAAGAGACTGACATTCTTGGGGGAGTTCAGAGAAGAGCTTTCAACACAGGCAGGAGCAAATGCTGTATGAAGAGTATCTGAAAGAGTGAGAGGGCTGTCGAATCTGGAGACAGTGATGAAATGTGGTTGTCTTGTTGCTATTTTTAACAAAAAGTGGGTGGTTATATGGAAAGAAGAGCCAGACTGTTCTCATATGTGCAGAGCAAAAGTGCAAGGGACCTGTGTTGCAACAATAGAAATTTAATTATGAAAAATTCACAATCAGGGTGGTCAAACATCAAATAGGGATGAACTGGGAATGAAGTATCTACATGCCTGGAGATTATCATAGAATCATAGAATAGTTAGGGTTGGAAAGGACCTTAAGATCATCTAGTTCCAACACCCTTGCTCTGGGCAGGGACACCTCCCACTAAACCATGCCACCCAAGGCAATGTCCAACCCAGCACTGAACACTGCCAGCGATGGAGCATTCACAACTTCCCTGGGCAAACCATTCCAGTGCCTCACCACCCTCACAGTAAAGAATTTCTTC
>JASSUY010021800.1:0-36066 GCA_032466535.1 Forpus xanthops | reverse complement strand
TCAGCACCCTCACAGGGAACAGCTTCTGCCCAAGAGCTCATCTCAGCCTCCCCTCTGGCAGTTAAAGCCATTCCCCTTGCCCTGTCCTGTCCCTGCATCCATTGTCCAAAGCCCCTCTCCAGGTTTCCCGTAGGCAAGGATTTTCTTCCAGCTTACAGAACAGTGATGTTTTCCTGCCTCTTCCCTTCTATAATCCCTGTGCCCCATCCCTCCTCTGGCAGGAGGTGGCAGCCAGTCCAGGCTACCTATGGAGGGGACAGAGCCCGTTGGGATGGAAAAGCACCATTGCAGCTTGGAGCAGCCACAGGCCGTGCGCTGGGGAGCTGAGCCGCTGCCCTGCAAGGGGCAGGAGCTGTTGGCTGTGGCCAGGATTTGAGTTGGAGCTCTGCTTGCTCATCATTATCATCTGCATTGAGTAAAAGCTGATGTCAAGCTGCCAGTTCCCGGCTGAGGATGCTCCGTGCCAGCCATTCCTTTGTGTTCCTCTGGGGAACGCGTTGTGCCCGGGAGCCAGACGCAGCTCGGTTGGGACTTGGCCGGGTGCTGGTCCCTGGGCCGGGGGGTGGCTGTGGGATACAGGGTGTCTGTGCCAAGCCTCAATCCATAACCCATCACTGCAGGGACCCGTGTCCTGCTGCTTGGGCTGCCTGTGGATGTGAGGACACCGGCTGCTGTCCTCTTGTGCTGGAGGCTGTGAGAAGAGAGAGAAAAGGAGTTTGCTTTTTGCTACAAGGACTTGTTCCTTTCCTGCCATTCAGCAGAGCTGTGTGGTTTCCATTCGGTTTCTCTTTGCAGCTCCAAACTGCTCTTATGTGCTCTCCCCCACTGCTTTGCTCCTCTCCTCCCCC
This sequence comes from Forpus xanthops, assembly GCA_032466535.1. Classification (NCBI taxonomy): domain Eukaryota; kingdom Metazoa; phylum Chordata; class Aves; order Psittaciformes; family Psittacidae; genus Forpus; species Forpus xanthops. The sequence goes on along the minus strand of JASSUY010021800.1, from coordinate 35,218 downwards.
TGCATGGTGTGGGGTGATGCTGAGGGGAGCAGGTACATCCCCCAGCGTGGGTGATTGTGCAGGTGAATCAGGAGCTGCCTGTGGGGGCAATGAGGAGGAGGAGGAGGGAGGAAGAGCGGTTTGCCCTTCAAGCAAAGCTCTGCGCATCGCTTGCCAAGAGCCTTGGGCTCTTTCAGCCCGAGCCAGATCCGCTGCTCCCGACGCAGCACCCGTCACCCCTAGCAACAGGCATCGCTGCACCGTTGCCATGAGAACAGCAGCCGGGTGATGGGAGGACATCTCCCACCTCCTGCATGGCATGGCATGGCATGGGCTGGGCCTCTCCTTGGCTTGTGCTTCCCATGCAAGTGGTCCATGTTTTGATGGGGGCTCACCAGGGACATTACATTGTGCCCCCAGCCCCATGTGATGCTGGTTCTCTGTGTCTGCTCTAGAGCTAAGTCCCATTTCCATAGTGCTCAGGGCACAGCCTCAGATGCCCTGTGGCTATTGAAGGGAGGAAGAGGAGGGTCTCTCTAGGGCTTGTCATTCACCATCAGGGTAAAGCCTCTCTTGAGCATCAGCCATCACAAGCTGGAGCAGGATCACTCTTCCCTAGGTTTTGCTTTTGCTCCAGCCTGGGGCCTGCTCTTCATGCAGGTGGTATGTGCCTGCCCCATGGGTGATGATCCTTGTCTCTGCCCACTCGGGGTAGGACAGAGTGGTGTTCTTCCCTTTGCAGGTAGGGAAGCAGGGGCATGACTTGGCTGGTGATGGGCAGCAAAGCTGCAGCAGGGGTTTGAGGCTGAGCTCAGCATCCTAAATTGAGCCCAGCTGAGGAGGGCAGGGGCTCTGCAGCTTGCTGTGAGCTGTGCCCATATGTGAGCAGCTCCTGTGCTCTGCTGTATGGAGACACAAATAATTCATGCTTTCTGGGCTCAGGGCTTTCTGGCTCTGCATTATTTATCCCCTCTTCAAGCTTCCTCCTCTTTTTCCTCCTGTGGCTCCTGTTGGAAGAAGCCTTGGCAGCAGCATGCTCCTGCTCTCAGGGAGGGTGGCTATGCTGTGAATGCGAGATGCATGTGGGAGGCCAGGGCTGGAGGGGAGGACTTGGCAGAGCTATGTGGGGCTGGTGCTGCCAGGGCTGACCAGTGCTGGGAAATGGGGAGCTTACAACAAAGCACTTTCAGCCTGGGATAATGCTTGGAGCGGAGTCCTTTGGCCATCTGATGTGGAGAGGGGCTAAAAGCCAGAGCAGCCGCTGCCTGGGGACAGCTGGGGCCTTAATATAGCCTCTGAGCATCCAGGAGCCAGCAAGTGCTGAGCTGCGGCATGGTGCAGAGGGTTTGCAGGCATTTCGTTGTCATCTGGAGCGTGTCTGGTCTTTCTCTGGGGCGTTATCTACACTTCAGGCAGCGATGGTTCCCTCTGGTCCTTGAGCTGTCTGTGGGCTGACACGGCTCTGCCACTCATGATGACAAGCAGCAATGGTGCCTGGTGTTGCTCAGCTGCACGGGGGGCCCGGAGCTCAGGACAGGCTCCAGCATCGCTCCCTGCCCAGCACATGGGCTGAGGTGGAGGATGGAGCAGCTCCAGGTGCCTCCTGTGGAGCTGAGGCTCCTTAATGCTGGGGCTTTGCTTTTGCTCTCATTTCCAAGCTGTCCCTGGCCCCATGGTGCTGCTCAGCCCTGGAGTGAGGGGTGAGGAGCTCTTGTTCCCATGAGCAGGAAGGTGGGAGCTGCGCATCCTCCCAGCCTGTGCTGTGCCCGTGTTTGGGAAGATTTACCTCCTGTTTCCAGCCCTGATGGGTGGGAGAGGAGCTGCCAACCATGGGGGAGACAGCGCTTCATAGAGTCCCATTGGGGTTTGGGTTGAAGGGACCTTAAAGCTGCTCCAGGTCCAAGCTCTGCCACGGGCAGGGACACCTTCCATAGAGCAGGGTGCTCCAAGCCCTGTGTCCAACCTGGATTGAACACTGCAGGGATGGGGCAGCCACAGCTTCTCTGGGCACCCTGTGCCAGCGCTCAGCACCCTCACAGGGAACAGCTTCTGCCCAAGAGCTCAGCTCAGCCTCCCCCCTGGCAGTTAAAGCCATTCCCCTGTCCTGTCCCTCCATCCCTTGTGTCAGTGCTCAAAGAGCTGCTTGGGAGCATTGAGTGACCCAAGAGGTCCTGGTCCCCTGCCTGTACTGACCCATTACCTGCAAAGCTGCCCCCTCTGCTGTCTGTCCCCGCAGGGTCTTTGCTGAGGGGCAGTGTGTGGTGTGTGAGGGCTCTGCTCTGGGCTGACAGCACTGTGGGGTCTGGATGCAGGACACAGGTCCAGGTTCCTCCTCTGGGCTTCCTGGGGCTGCGTTTTGGTGTTCCGGGTTACTGTGTTCTGCAGAGCCCTGGAGCGAGGCCGTGGGACACAGCCGCCTGCCTCCCCCCAGGGCTTTGGAAGGATCCTCAGCCTCGTGTTCTCCCTTCAGCCTCTATCCAAAGCCTCTTTGCCCTGTGTGATGACGCTTCCCTCCTCTCCTTGCAGCCCTTTGGGGAATGGTGCAACTTGCGGCCGAAAGATGCTGCCAAGATGCCAGAGAGTGCCTGGAAGCTGCTTTTCTACACGATATCCTGGTCGTATGGCTTCTACCTGCTCTTCTTCACTGACTACCCCTTCTTCTATGACCCACCATCTGTCTTTTATGGTACAGTAAGAGCCTGGGACAAGTGGGTATGGATTAAGATGCCCGGGTTCATAGGATGTGAGTTGACAGAGGGAATGGGAGTTGGGGTGAGCAAAAGAGAAGACCAAACCCCTAAATTGCCTTCCCTACGGTGCTGTGGGTATCACAGAAAGGGCACAGCATGCTCACTCTGTTCATTTCATTAGAGAGAGAGTCACCTAGTGGCTATGGCAGGGGCTGGGATGTGTCGGGAAGGGGATCGAGTGGCTGAAGCAGTAAATCATTGAATCCCAGACTGCTTTGGGTTGGAAGGGACCTGAAAGCTCATCCAGTTCCAACCCCCTGCCATGGGCAGGGCCATCTTCCCCAAGCCTCGTCCTGCCTGGCCTTGATCAATTCCAGGGCTTCTCTCTTCAATCCAGGAGAGTGGGTCTAATGCCAGAGCAGCGTTTGGGAGCCAGGGTACCTGGGTTCCCTTCCAGCCTTTGCCCCCTTTGCATCTGGGATGACCTCGGGGGGGGGCCCTGAGCACAGCGCAGTGCCAGGGCTGCCTGGCCCAGCTCTGCCTGTCCTGTCCCTGCTGTGGGCAGAGGCTCTGTCCTCACGGGGGTCTCTGTCCCACCCTAGGCTGGCAGAAGGGCATGGATGTGCCCACGGACATCGCCATCGCCTACCTGATGCAGTGCAGCTTCTACGGACACTCCATCTACGCCACGGCGTACATGGACACGTGGCGCAAGGACTCTGTGGTGATGCTTCTCCACCACGTGGTCGCGTTGACCCTCATCGCCTGCTCCTATGCCTTCAGGTGAGGTCCTGGCAGTGACATTGCCCTGGGCCCGCAGAAGCTGCGGCTGCCTGTGCTCACCTGGGTCTTATGGCACGCAGCAGGAGCGCTCATGTTAGGCTCTCCTTCCCCTGCCTGCATGTACCGAAGTGCTTGGGAGCCATTGCACAACGCAGCACATTGCTGTGCTGTGGCCTGCCAGGTCTGGGTGTTCAGATCCGTTGTGGACTCCATCCTCTCCCTGTGTAATGCACTGTGGGTGCTGGGTGCTGACGTTGAACCCATTGCCCCATGCATCTCCCTGCTCCTCTTTTCCTGCAGGTACCACAACGTGGGCATCCTCGTGCTCTTCCTGCACGATGTCAATGATATCCAGCTGGAATTCACCAAGCTCAATGTGTACTTCAAGCACCGGGGGGGTGTCTACCATCGCCTCAATGATGTCCTCTCCAACATCGGCTGCCTCACCTTCACCATCAGCTGGTGAGTTTGGCTCATCCCACTCCCCAGCCTTTGCAATCCCTCCAGTGCCTCGGGGTGCAGGGCTGGATTGATGTGCATGGGAACCAGCCCTTCTCAGAACCCTTTGGGAGGAGGTTCCCGCAGAGCCTGACCCCATGCTGAGCTTGGAATCCTTCTGTAGTCTCTGCCGTCTGTCACCACAGAAGTGCCTGTGAAATGGGGCTTGCAGCGTGACAAATGACCCCAGGGGAGGAGGAGCTGTTGCCATTTTCCCACTCCTTGGTAGCAGTAAGAAACGCTTTTGGAAGTAGGGAACAGGACTGGGGCTGTCCTGGATTCCAACCTTGCTGTTCCTCCTGGAGCACGGCAGCAGGGAAAGAAGGATGAGGAATAGAGATGGGTGACGTGCAGCTTGTCTCCTCCTTTGTCTTCTTTCTCCATCTTTGAAGGGTGGCATCAGGAGCCCTCAGTTTGAGGCAGGGAGAGCAACAAAGGTTTGTAGTGGTTCACTAGGGATGCACAGTGCTAAGGGAACCTTCCAGCTCTGTCTCTTGTCCCTCTCCAGTTGAGGTGATTTGCAGTGTAGACCTGCCTCTACCCTGAGGATGCTCTTCCTTCACCCAGCCTCTGATGCCAAACCTTTTCTGCCCACAGAACTGTATTCCCCCTTCAGTAGCTGCCCTTCCCCAGGGTCTCTGTGAAGTCCTGCCTGGAGCCAGACCTGGAAGCCCAAGGCAGATGCCAAGAGCAGGGACTGCGGGTGCAAGGGGAGTGGGTGAGGGCTGCCCACAGGCAGGAGGTAGTGCTGGGGACGCTGTGCTGGGTTTCTCCCCTCTCTTGGGATCCCTGTGGGATGTTGAACCCACCCCGCTCCCTCTGCCCTGGCAGGTTCTGGTTCCGTCTCTACTGGTTCCCCCTCAAGGTGCTCTACGCCACTTGCTACTCCAGCCTCCAGTTGGTCCCTAATATCCCCTTCTACTTCTTCTTCAATGCTCTGCTCCTTGTCCTCACTCTGATGAACATCTACTGGTTCCTGGTGAGTGGGGGGAGCTCAGCAGCCCCTACACTGGCTTCTCCCTCCTCTGCTGCTCCTGCACGGTGCCTGCTGCCTGTCTTGGGAGCAGCTCAGGGGACTGCAGGGCTGGAGGAGGGAAGCTCATGGCAGTGCCTGGGGGGGTTCTCGGTGGTGGAATTCAGACAATGATCCATGGGGAGGGGGTGATAACAGCACTTATCACTGCTAGGCTGCAATTGATAGGGGTGTAAATGCTCTGCTGTCCCCTGAAGCCTGGGTGGGAGGTGAGGAAAGGGAGGACTTGGAGGTGTCATGGCAGCCAGCACACAGCCTGGGCACAGCAGGGTACATCCGAGGTCATCATCCTGTGGGAATGCAAGAGGTTAAGGGTGGTTGCAGGAGCGCTGCTTCCCACTGCTGCATCCCAGGACGTTGGCCATCCCTGGTCCTTCTTGGGCTTAAGGACAGCAGAGCAAGGTCCCACTTAGTGAATGGGAGTGAGCAGGTTGGGAGGAGCAGCTCTGAGCCTCGGTGTTTGTGGCTGATGGTGTCTGTCCCCCGCAGTACATCGTCCTGTTTGTGGCCAAGGTGCTGATGGGGCAGATGCAAGAGGTGAATGATGTGCGTGAGTACGACGTGGAGGACAGCAAGAAACCCACGGTGGCCAAGAAGAGGGAGGCTGGACTCCAGCTGCCCAATGCTCTGAAAGAAGGGTATGTGGCAGGGGGTGATGCATGAACAGCATCCGTGGGCTGGGGAGGGGATGCAGGCAGAGACCCCAGACCCTGGAGCCGCTGTCAGGGGGTTCATTGCTGGGCATGAAGGCAGAAGATCTCTTGGCACAGAGCATAGAACATTGCTGCAGGGATCAGGAAGGGCTCTGTACCTCCATGGTGGGCACTGTGGGGTATCTGTCCATCTTTCTGTCCCATGGATGCACTCACCCAGCCCTTGCCCTGCTCGCTGTGTAGGGCTGGCTCTGTGCTTGAGGCTGCTCTGAGCAGCATCTCTGCTTCATGTGGTGAGCAGAGCGTGGCAGGGCAGCTCTGAGCTCAGCAGTGATGTGTGCAGGAAGGGGGGCAGGTTGTGCTCATGGCCCCTCTGCTCTCGTGCAGGATGCACCTCAAGAACGGACTCGTGAAGGACAAGTGGTTGTGAAGGACATGCGGATGGAGCTGGGGCTGACCCAGGACCCAACTCAAACCCAGCACGAGGAGAACTTCATCCCCTCCACCCCTTCACCCCCTGCCCGGAGCCGGGGAGGAGGCACCACTGGCAGGATCAGGCCCCTCCTGGGGCTTGGCTGTGACCAGGCTTCACCTGATGCTCATGTTCTTTCTGTAGCCAGCCCGTGCTGGTTCAGCTGAGGCTGGTGGCTTTGCTGGTCCAGGTAGGATTTGGAGCTGGCTTTAGGTCCCCTGGTGTTTCTTCTGTCGCTCCATCCCTTGGCTGCTCTCAATCCCTTTGTGATATTCCCTGTCTTTACTGCTGGACCCTCCCACCAGCCCTTCCTCAGCAGCCCCTGAAGGCTCCTCTGCCCCTGCATCAAGCTGGGGAGGTAAAGGTCCTCTGCTGCATGGGCAGCACTGTCCCAGGCCAGGGCAGCTCTCCTCTAGCTGCTGAGCAGGGACTAGAGGTGATGTGGGGCACCTCTGAGCCTTCCTCCTCAGGACGGGTCATAACGCAGAGCTGCCCCTGTCTGCCTGGAGGCACAGCACAGCTTCCATGAGCTGATCTGCCTGGAAACCCAGCCCTGGAGCATCAGTGCAGCCTCGTGGCCTTCAGATCAGGGCCGGGAGCTTGAGTTTGCTTAAAAAGCCAATGTAAATCTTCGAGTTGCTCATAAAGCCAATCCCAGGCCTGCAGGGCCCCTGCTGAGGGCTCTCCAGACCCTCACCCAGCAACATCTGCTTGCTCAAGTAAAGAGCAGCCCTGCTCCTCGTGTTGGTTTTCCAGGCAGGGCTGCCCTGAGCCTTGTCCCGAGGCTGTGTCTATGCTGGGCAGCCCCATTGCTGTCCCCTTGCAGGGCCAGGGCTGCTCCTCTGTCTGTGCTGGGACGTGCAGCTCCCCCTCAGCATGAAGGGGGGATTCAGGGCGTTAATCCCACTTCCTTGTGGGTTTACTCCATGTTTGGGCACTACATTGAGTCAGCTCCAGGCTCGTGTGAGCCCTGGGGAAAGCTCCTCGGGAAACAGAGCGAAAGGTGACCTGGGCTGATGGAGCCTGGTCCAGGCTCTGGGATCCATCCCCTCCTAACCCACCACTGTCTCTGCTTTAGCTCCTTGGCTTTCAAGTGGGATTTGCAGGAAGGAGGGAATGAAGGGAACTGAGATCGCGGGTGATGCTTTGTCTCATGTGTGGATAAACTGGACTTCATAGCACTGGCTCCAGCGCTCAGCTGGTAACTCCATTTGTTTGCTGCCTGCAGTCCTGCTGGCACGGAGAGAAAGGGGCAGGGACCCGGCTGGGGATGGGTGCTGATGGCTTCTTGTGCCGCCCTGGGGCTGTGCTTGTGGGCAGGGAGCTGAAGGGTGCTGGAAGGTGATGGCCTTAAAGAGTTGGATGCTGTGATTGAGGAAGCAATGCAGGAGCAGGGGGAGGCCGGCTCCGTGCCCCTGGATCTGGGTGGGATGTGTGGGGAAGAGCGGCCTCTTCCCGTCACCAAGGACTTGTGTTGGACCCGTGCGCAGATAAAGGGAGATTGCGGGAGCTCGGAGGGAGGAGCAGCGGCCTCAAAGGGTTAAGAGATGCGCAGGAGCCCCAGGGATGCTCCCACCCTCTGCCCAATCCCGGGAATCCCTCGTGCTAATTGAGCACTCACCAGATCAAAGGCTCCTTTGGGGCCATCGACACCCCCGGGCTTCGGGTCCCCAGCCCCAGCTGCCCTTTGTCTGGAGCTGAGCAATGTGGCTTCTCCGCAGCGTTCATGCCGGCCTGGCCTGGGCTCTGCTCGGCGCGGCGCTGGGCTTCAGTCTGCAGGAAGGTTTGCTGTTAAAATCCCTGGGTTTGAGCTCCAAACCCAACCCCAAAACCCGCGCTGCTGTTCCATCCGTGCTGTGGCGGATCTTCCAGAGCAGGAAAGCACTGCCTTCCACCAGCAAGGACCTGGGAGCTGCCTGTAGAGTGGAGGAGTTCAATGTCCCAGGGAACATCATCCGCGTCTTCGCTGACCAAGGTACAGAACCGCTCTGGTTTGGGTCCTGTCCTTTGGAAGCTCTTCCCTGGGCTCCTGTCCTTCCTCATGGGTACAGGTAGGAGAGGCGGGGGGAGGACTCACTGTGGTGTCAGCTCTGGGCCCTCTGCGTGCTGCAGGTGATGATTCACAGCCACAAAGGGTCCATGGATGAGGGCGTGGAGCTGTGCAAGGCTCTGTCCTGGAGCCACGTCCGCTGGTTTCATCCCAGGGCCCATGGCTCATGGTGATGTGGCTCCTCCATCTGCTGGGATGTGGGTGCAGTAGCACCCAGCATGGGGCAGGGACAGGTTGTGGCCATTTGGCTCTGTCCCTCCTGTTTGTCCTCCTGAGGCCCCTCTGAGCCGTTCTCCCTTACCCAGTTGTCTTTCATGTGCTTCCATGTCACCAGTGAGAAGCTCAGGCTGGTTAAACCAGGCAGGTTCCCAGCTCCTAGGGTTTGCTGCTGTTGGCTCTCCTGTCCCCTCCATCCCAAACACACACACACACCCCCGGTGAAGGTAGAGCTGTAGATAAACGTGCACCAAGATGTTAAGTAGCATCCGGAGGAGGTGCTGGACCGGCCCTGTAGCATCCTTGTGCCTGCAGCCGTGTCTGAAGGCCGTGCCATGGGGCTGCAGCTTTGTCATCCGCAGCCAATGCATTGGGCTGCCCACTCCCGTCAGTCCCATCTTCCTCTCACTGTGCAGCCAAGAGCTCAAACGCGAGCTCCTTCTGTTCAGTGGTGCAGGGTTCAACACCCCCCCATCTCTTTCTCCTTCTTCGTCAGGCCACTTCCTTCACCTCCGGCAGCCCCCGGGGCTGCTGTGCCTGCAGAAGCGCCTGTACTTTAACCTCTCCGTGCTGGAGGAGGGCGAGCGCTTGACCATGGCTCAGCTGGAGATCAAATTCAGCCACAACTCCTACCCCAGCCCCAGGCAGGGGCAGGGCTTGGACCTGAGGCTCTACCGCAGCTCCCGGCTGCCCTTGCGGGGGACACCGGCCCCCAAACACGGCCAGAAGCTGTTGGTGGAGCGTTCCTTTGAGCAGCTCCACAAGGCCCTTGTGTTTGACCTGAGCGGGGTGGTGAAGGACTGGAGAAGGCACAGCAGGAACCTGGGCTTGATCCTGGAGATTGCAGGGAGCAGCGATGGTGCCACAGCCCTGGGGAGCAGCGGCTGCGCCGACATCAACTCCTTCCTGGACACATCGCTGCTGGTGGTGACCCTCAGTCAGCAGCAGTGCAGAGCTTCCAGGAGCAGGAGGAGTGCTCAGGTCCCCCCCGTCACCCCCAGCAGCCTCTGCAAGCCCCGGCGGCTCTACATCAGCTTCAGTGATGTTGGTTGGGAGAACTGGATCATTGCCCCCCAGGGCTACTTGGCCAACTACTGCCTGGGCGAGTGCCCCTTCCCGCTGACCGCCGAGCTCAACAGCACCAACCACGCCATCCTGCAGACCATGGTGCACTCGCTGGACCCCAAGGGGACCCCCCAGCCCTGCTGTGTCCCCGTCAGGCTCTCCCCCATCTCCATCCTCTACTACGATAACAGTGACAACGTGGTGCTGAGGCACTATGAGGACATGGTGGTGGATGAGTGCGGCTGCAGATAGCAGCATGTGCCCAGCTGGAGCCATGGATGGGTGCTGGAATAAATCCAAGTGTGTTAAATCCCCCCTGTGCTGGTATTGAGGGAGTTTCCCGTTGGTGCAGCCTCCCATTGGAGATGCCCTTCTCATTGTGCAGGTTGGGGGGTTCTGGCCCTAAGGGGTTGGTGCTGGAGGTGTGATGTGGTAGGAGCTGGGGCCGCTGCACCCCATCTCCTGGGGGGTTATGATCAGCTCTGGCGCCGGTTCCATACCCTGTTCTCCACGGGTGATGGCAGCATCAGGCTGGGAATCCCGGAGCCCTCGTGCTTGGGCTGAGCTGCTGCTGCCAGCGGGGAGCACACGGCGCTGCTTTCCGGCCTCTTGGCTGAACGCTGTGGATGGGTGCAAACAGAAATGACTGTTTTAGTGACCTGGTGCCGTGCTGCGGGGAGGGGATGGGGCTGCTCCTGCCCTGCTGCAGGAAGAGGTAATGTCACTGCGGCTGCGGGTGACTGAATCCCTTCCCGCAGGGCAGAGCCCAGAGGGGCAAGTGCCGGGTTCTGAAAGGCGGTGGCCATGGGAGCCCCAAGCTTGGCTGGGGATGGGGCTGAAGCAGTGGGAGGTGATGCTCCGGTGCAGAGCTGAGGTGGGGGGAGTTGCTCCCTCCCAATCCACTGCAAGTCCGGGTTTAACTCACGTTGTGTGAAGTGATGAGACCCGCGGGTGCGTGTGTCCTTGCATCGGGGCTGGGACCAGGCTGAACCTTGGCTGGAGCCTGAGCGCAGCCCTGCTCTGCCAGGCCCCATTGTAGGTCATTTGGTGCCTGGGGGGAACAGAAACAGAATCCACATTAAGACTTGAATTCATTAACTGTGAACCTGAGCCCAGAGCACGGCTCCTCGTTCCTGGTTGGTTTGGTCCTGTGTTGCCTCTCTGCTCTGCTGCAGTATTCCCTTCCCTGCAGGGAGGCACTATGGGTTTAACCACTGTTGGGGCTGCTGAGGAAGGGGGATGCTGTCCCCTGCCAGGGTGTTTTTGTCACCCCACTGTCATGAGGAGCAGAAGCCCAAACTGGGAGTAGCTCAAGGACTGTACAGTGTCGCTTACCCATGTTTTCATGTCCCACTGTTTCTGGAGTAGCAGAAAGGACCAGAGCTCCACTCTGCTTTACTCCTGTGGATGAGTAAGAGCCATGCTGAAGCCCACTTCAAGCACTCAAATGGTTTAAGGGCTTAGAGTAGGATTTGACCAAGGCAAAGGCAAGCAGAGCCCTTTCTTTCAAGTTTAAGAAGGGCAAGATTAAGAAAACCTGTTAGTAAGTATTGTACCTGTGCTGGGCCAGACCCAGCCTGAAGGACTCAGCTTACTTAAGACATAATAATGCCACCTCCTTACCTGGTTCTACAGCCTGATGGATGAGGATGTGCAGCTCCATCAGGGACATAAAGGAGGTGGGTTACAGCGACCAGACATGGAGATAGCCCAGAGTAGCTCAGTGAGCTCACACACAGGGCAAAGCCCAAACACTGAAGCTGCTCCCAGGCCTGGGTAAAAGCCATTCCCACATGTACTGGAGGAGGGACACATTCCAGGTGGGACTGGTCACCTCTGGAACCAGCCTCAGCCTTTGGTAATGCCTGACTCCCGCCTACACCCCACAGTCATGGACCACCCCAGGGCTCACAGGAGCCCCCCCCCTTGAGCCAGAGCAGGGGAGAAGGCATTTAACAGGAGTGGTCACAGTTTGTTGCTTACCTGTGTTTGCTCTGCACATCCCCACTTTTGTACTAGTCTGTTAAAAATGAGTAATAAACTGGAGGTTTATACAATCAGACTAAGTTTTAATGAACGTTGCATGGTTTTGTCATTGAGAGTTAGGGGCCACCTCGAATGCAAGAGCCGTTTATTAATATTTTTATTGATGACAAACAGGTTTAAAACAAACTGAGACAAAATCAAAAGAGTTAACACCGTGCTAGCACTGATGTCTGGATTTATAAAACTCAGAGTAACTGCTACAAAGGAAAAACCAGCACAAAGCAGAGGCAAGCATTCCCGTCAGTGAAATAAAGGGGGTGAGGGGAGAGGAAGGGGGACGGTACTCAATGGATTGCATTGCACAGAGGGTACAGCTTCAACCTATTGGAAACGTCTACGCAGCTACGCAGCCTACAGAGGAAGAAAATTAAAAAGCCCTTCGGCAATGTTAATAAATAAAAGAGTCCATCTCACAGGAGGAGGGTGGCCTCTGGCTCCGGGCTCATGTTGAGTCTAAACTCTGGAGGCTTTTGATGAGAAAAGAATGGGTTTCACTTCTGAAAAGTTTCTTTTGCAGTTCTTGCTGCAGGACTGAACAAAACCCCCCCTGAACACCTGCTCCATGGTTATGTGCTCGCTACTCACGGGTTGTGGGGATGCTACACCAGGTCTGCACTGGGGAGAGACACTCCTGAAAAACTACAGCAAATACAGGTTATGAAAGCAGGTCAACGATCTACAGAAAGGACAGTAATGAAAGGGCTTCCCCCCGGCTACAAAAAGTGGGGTTTTACGTTATTTTAAGTACATTCAGATGAGAGGTATTTTGAGTTCCCCCTCCCCTCCCTGCCCCCGCCCCCCCAAAAGAAAAAAGACTAGAAACACTCGGAGCCCTTTGAGTATAAAGCTAACTCAATTCAGACTTCAAAAATACCCAGGTTAGTGAATCCCACACTACTGTTGGTTGCCAATTGGGAGGTAGAGGCTCGGCTCATTTGGGGACTGGATAAAAATGGGGCTGGGGGTTATTGTCAATTCTCTGCCCTGTTTTTAAAAAGGTTTAGACAGAACTAAAATGCTCCCAGTGTTCCCATAGGACTTGTTTAAGACATGGGTACAACTCTGAAATTGGATGGCTTAAGTGTTTTCAGTTCTGACCTCCAGATTCTCCTCAAGCCAGCGTCGATGGCACAGCCATGGCCACGGCTCTGGGTTTGGTTCTCACACCTGAACCTGTCAGTGACCTGCGTTCCGCACCAAAGAAGCCCCACAAAAAGCCTGACCCAGTATCTCTAATGCCACCCAGCTCTCAGAGGCCACCTTCCAACAGCCGCCCGCTTTGTCCATTTTCCCAACCTGCTTCATTAACATTGTAGAGTCTTTACTTCAAAACCAATATAATCCCCAGTTTCTGCTACCTCTTCCCCAGGTCTGAGGGAGCGAGTCAAGCAGGCCCGTTAGCATCTTTTCCTCCAGGCCGAAGGGCACAGGAACCCATCCCCTTTCAAGCGCAAAGTTCATCTTACAGAAAGGCTGTTTTTCACAGAGTAGAGTCCAGACAGTTGCCAATTTAAGCATACAGAAAACTTTGAAACCCTCCTCCCGCTTGAGCGCGCAGGCTCCTGTCACTCTAACTGCTATCCAATGTAGGAAGAAGAGGCTGATTGCTGCAACTTTAAATCACACTGAAAAGTTCTCAAGGTTGGTGCTCTAATTTAGTTTTGGTTTAAACTTTTTGTAAGCTTCTCAGAACAAGCATCTCCCCAGGTCCACCACTAAGGATTCAGAGACAAACTTCTAAAAATGCAGTGCTCCTTTGAAACGATCTCTTTAAAACCACCTTGTCACGAAAGACCCGTTCAGAATGTGGGCGACACGATGACACTAAGGATTTCAGAGCCAGTGTTGGACAACAAAACCTGCATCTCAGAGTTGAGCACCAGCCATGTTCCGCTGGATTCTGCCTGGCTTGCTGTCACTGAGTCAGGAACTCTCTTTCTCTCTCAGATACTCTGCTTCTAAAATGTAAACAGTTACTGCTAAAATAGTACCCCTTTAAAACGAGAACAACTCTGAGATGAGGGTTTTCCTCTCCCCATCTGCTCTGAAAAGTAATGCCCTGCTCGCAAAGAGAAGTATGGAATGAAGTGAAACCTGCTTAAGGCCCTTCTCTTGAGCTTGTTGACTGGGGGAGCAGGGACTCGGCTGACCACTCATTTCAGGGGAGTTGCTTCCCAGTGAGGCGCCAGCCAGTCCTTCAGTGCGCTCTCTCCTCTCCGGTCAGGCTCCTGGTCTCAGTGAGCTTAGCAGTGGGCTCTCTCGCGCGCTCCTTTCTCTCTCTCCTCTCCGTTGGTTGGTTTCTTTCTCCTGTTGCTCTCACACAGTGGTGCTTCAGTTTTAGCAGTGGAAAACAGGTATCCATTTTATTTTATTTTTTTTATTACCCAGAATAAAATGCTGATGAACTAAGCTCCACACAAGCTTAGCTCTTCTTCCTCAACCTGAAAGCAAGAAAGCAAAAGCTCCATTAGGGACGTCACTAAGACAAACACTGCGTTCATGAACTTAAACAGGGAAGAAGAAGCAGAGGAATGATCCTCAGGTGCCTTACACTCTAATACTGTGACAGTCCCGTCACTCCACCATGTTGATATGCACGTTCACCCTGGTAAGTAGAGTCCTGTGACAGTGCCACGTCAATCTGAGATTTAAACTCATCACCAAGGTAACTGTCCTGAAAATGAAAGCATGTGTTAAACCTCTACCTCCTCACCCAGCCCAAGTGTTCCCTTGGCAAATAGAGCACCCAGCAGCCCAAAGGTTTGGGGTTGGGGGGATTTTTGTTTGGCTGCATTGGGATTTTAAGTCTCCTCTTTTTTGCTGCAGAATTTCCACAAATACAAAGGGTTTTGCAAAAGCCAAAGGCTGAACAGGCAAGTGGGGCAAAGTTAAGGCTTCAGCTGAAGTCTAGACATGCAGCACTGCAATTTATGCCTGAGTGTATGTAAAGTTCACCAAGGGGAGGAGCATGAGTCATTGAAAATAGTTTCAATTTCCATTTTCCTCAGTGCTAGGAAACAAGGATGTGCATGCAAAGGAATTACCAACAGAAACCCTTGCTGTCCATCAAACCCTGCTTACCTGTGATAATTCGGGTTGGGAGAGCCCAGGCTGACTCATCTGTGATGGCTGACTCATGGAGATATACCCCTGAGTCAGTGGACCCTGGGAGAAGGGCTGGGACACCACGTCTTGGCTCGCTTGACTATTTGGAAGGTTTGACTGACTAGTTCCAGGAATCCCAAAACGGTTTTTCTGGCGCCCACCACGACCAGTCTTCCCTTTTGGTGCCCCACGTCCTGGAAAAGCATTAATCCCAACCGGCAGTGAGAAGCCTTAGACATGTGAACATGAGAATTAACCGTTTCTCTGAAAACTTGATCACTCAACAAGAGGCAACATTTTGCATGTACTCAACACAGCCATGCAGAGAACTCATGGAATGGTTCAGGTTAGGAAGCACCTTAAAAGCTCATCCTGTCCCACAGGCAGGGACACCTTCCACTGGAGCAACTTGCTCCAAGCCCCTGTATCCAACCTGGCCTTGAACACTGCCAGGGAGGGGGCAGCCACAGCTTCTCTGGGCACCCTGTGCCAGCACCTCAGCACCCTCACAGGAAAGAATGTCTGTCTAAGAGCTCATCTCAATCTCTCCTCTGGCAGGTTAAAGCCATTCCCCCTTGACTTTTGCCTTGTCAGAAGTTCCTCTCCAGATTTACTGTAGGCCCCTTCAGGTACTGCAACCACCAACATAGACACAGCAAAGGGACACTCACTGAGGCTGCAGTTCTGCTGCGTTTGTACTCCATACCACTAACAGAAGCTCATCATCTCCTCTCATCAGAGGAGCAAAAACCATTCTCTGACTTCAGACTACCCCATGGGGTTCGTCCCAGCTGCCCTCAGCCTGTACCTGCAGCTGGTCCATTTGCTTGGCCGAAGTACCCCGGCGGTGGCATCGGTGGCATCACCAGGTTGAAGGGGATGGGAATGTTCATGGCAGTGACATGGCTGGGGCCAGCACTGATCATCCCGATCTGGTCATGGGTCTGGAAGTACATGTTGGATGGGCGGCCTGGTGAAGGGAGGAAAAGCCACAGTGATTGTAGGCATTTCAAAAGCAATTCATATGCTTGCTTTTGACAGGAATTGAGAACTTGGGAACAGAATTTCAAAGGACAAACCTACCCCTGCAGGGACCACCAGTGTTTCCTGTTCATCATTTACTCCACATTTAATTTCAGCTACTCATCTAACATGCTCATTCCTACACAGTTACTCTTTTACAGCACCAGCTGACTCCCAGAATATACACACACGCACTCTCTCCCTTTCTCCTAATTTTTCACTTGCTCGGCATGCACCAGAGCTCCTATATACAGACAGCAAAATCCAGGCACATCATAAGCACTTTCAGTTCTTAAACTCCTCATTTTTCTGTAGTGGCTCTTCAACCATTTGGAAGTTTGAAGTCTGTCAAATACTAGTCCCTATGGGCTTGTTGGGAGGAAAAATAAAAACCTATGAAGATACTAATTTTGATAGTTTCCTTTACCTTGACTGCTCCGGTCATAGACAGATCCTGGAATAATAGCCTCCCGTGCATCATACATGGCAGTAGTCATGAAACGGGCACCCTGGAAGCGTAAGAGGAGTTAGACAAAGCCTTTGCACAGAAATCTTTGTGCTGCAACTTCAGTATAAGCTATTTTGGGTGAAAAAATCCAGTAGAACATCATGGATAATGCATACTTTACAAGTGCTGAGTAAAGTAATTGTTCTACATGGAAAGCATCCAACTATCCTTCCAACTACATCATGACAAGGAAAAGAAAAGATTCTACAGCCCATCTTGCACTGTGAAACATTTGATGAATTTTCAGGCTATTTTCAGATTCTGATGATAGTTCTTCACTTGCTCTATTCCTGCCACCACCCTGTGATGGCTGCTGAGCTGCCCCCTCCCCCAAAAGCTACTTATGCTAAAAGACTAAGTATAAAAATTGTAGGTTGAGGATTAAAGTACAATGGTGTAAGTAAACACGCCTCATGCGCTTGCCATTTCTATACAAACCAGTTCTTTTATGCTTCATTCACCTCAGAATTTTATCTCTCATAAGATTTTGCAGTAAAAAGCTATTAAAAAGCACCAAAAAGGATATTCTACAAGCATTTAACTTACAAGCAGCTGAAGTAGCAACTTACTTGGGTCGCACTGCATTAACTAGGCAACAAAAACGGGAAGTTACGGGGATGTGAGGCTATGGGGTAACTGTTTAATCCATCCATTTATAATTAATCAAATCCCAATTATTTAATGCCGCAATCATGTGAGACTTACTGGGTTGATGGTGTTGACGAGCTTCCGGGGCTTGCTGAACTGCATAAGGCTTTCCCGGAGGTTATTCAGTGGTCCCTCCACCAGCACCTTCTGCTCCTTGTAGTAATTCAGCAGGTGATTCCAGAGTGGTTGTTTAGACAGAGCTTTTGGGTTCCCAACAATAATTACTCCATACCTGTAACAACAGCAGGCAGAGAAGGTAAAATTAACTTTGACTAAAACTAAAGCCACGTTGCATCTAAATGTCAGAACAGCCTCGAGGTCCACCTCTTCCACAGCACATCAAGGCACACAAAATTAGCCCATGGTAGGTGTAACAAACCCTGATGCAATTGTTTTGTTTACGGCAGATGATTTCTGTACTGTGACAAAACACTTGAAAGGAGATTGCAGCAGCCAATTGCTCAACATCACAAGCTTCCTTATGCAGGTTTGATACACACAACAATGTGCTCAACCAACCACCACGCTGGATCGGTAGGAAGGCCTGCAGATCCCAAGGAAGCTAATCAATAGTGTTGATACCAACTTACCCTTCTCAATAATCAAACCCATTAAGAGAAGAATGGGTACTGGAAAGGATAAAGCAGCAGACGAAGGGTACAAAGGGGAGCAACATGGCAGCTTCTACAAACAACTGATGCCAAGTGGAAACCTTCATTAGGCTGAGACTGCTTTTGGAAGTTGAAGGGAATGTGGAAATTCTCAAGGCTCCCTTAAACCAGGTGGGGAAAGGGCCCACAACCCACAGACCTTCTGTTCATGGGCCTGTACCAGTGCTTTAGCAAGCTTAAGTCAGTCTCTAGAATAGATTAGTTTGCCCAATTTTACTTTACCTTGCTCTTGTAAGAGCTACATTAAGACGCCTGGGGTCATTCAGAAACCCTATCCCTTGGTGTTCATTGGCTCTCACACAAGAAAGGATAATAAAGTCCTTTTCTCGTCCCTGGAAGGCATCCACACTTGCAATTTCCACTTCCTGAAACAGAGGAAAACATGTAAATCACAGAAGCACCATGCAAAACAGCTCTGCTACCAACAGGCATTACAACATGCCTTGGCCATGCAGTCCCCATCAGTTGATGAAACTGTTATTTTTGTAATGACAAATTATTTGGTAATTCCACTGCTCACTAAATAGTTTCCCTAAAGGACAACAGACAGTCTCAGTTTAGGACAAATTACTTTTATGTTCACTGCTTTATGGTTCTCACATTCCCCCCAAACCTGGCATTTGCACTGTGGAAAGCATCCCTTTCCTAGCTATTTTGCCAAAAAGACTTCTGACTATTCCAAAACCTTGTAGTAGAACAGGTCCAAATTAGCACTGCTGCTCCCAGCCTCCAAGAATCCTGAATCAGAGGGACAGATCATTCCTGGCAGAAGTAAGAGTATTTCCACCAAACTTTCCTTCAATGAAAACACTGACCAAGTCCTCACTATTGCAAAATAGTCTATATTAAACATATAACAGTCTTGTTTGTAGCAACAAATCTGAATGTTTGGTAGAGGAGTTCCACTGATGGGAGGATGTGTTCCCAAGCAAATAAATAGTATATCCATCAGAATTTATGGTGCTTGGTTTCTTTCATGTCTCCTGGCATGATGCTTTTATTTAAGGCACAAGCTGACTGAAGCTTTTCCACAGCTGAAGCACTAATGACCTGTCCTTTCTGCATCTCAAGGAGTCCTCAGAGGATAAACTCACCAAGCATTCCTTTCACAGTCCATAACAAGGCACTCTCCTTTATTCAGCCAACTGCTCCCCTGACATTTATTGGCATTTGATACCTCCTAAACTTTTCCCCCAGTCTATTTTAGCCACAATCACTAAAGCCCCCAACTTACTAAAGAATAAACAGACTGATGCCTAAGCCAGACCGCAAATGAAAATGTGAAGTTTCACAATATCTGACTTTCCTAGCTTCTCTGCATCCAAGTGTTCCCAATGTGCACAAGCACTCTGTACCTGATAGAGTTTTGTATGCAAGGAGCCACTGAACTGCATGTACTGCACCAGATAGGATCGCTGCCCTTCGTAAGGAGTTATAATGCCAATCTGATCTGGTTTGGCTCCAGCTTTCAATAGTTTTGTAGTTATCTTCTCCACATTGGCAGCTTCCGTCCTGGAAAAAAGAGATTTGTTTATCAGAGGAGAATCAAGGCACTAGGTTGAACTTCTTGCAAGTTAATGGGTCTGAAAAACTTGGAACACAAATGCTGAGCTGGCCTTTGCCAGCAAGGCTGCTTCAAGGAAAAGACAATTCTGTGCTGCTTGAGCACTCTGATTAATCCAGCTTCAGCTTTGCAGGAATATTCTCCACTATCAGATCTTGACTTAGGCCATGCACAGATATTCTCGGCCAGAGGAATATGGGCAAAAGGACCATCTCAAAAAAACCAGAAGCCTCAGAATGACATAAATTTCTCCTCAACATATAAATCCACCTTCCCAGAACAACACAAGCAGACTTTCCGGAATAGCACAATTCATGGTGGCCACCACTCCAAAATGGAACTTATCAGTAGAGTGCAATGTATAAATACACTTTTATGAGTGAGATCATTAAAAATGTTCCCTGTCTGCAGTGCAAACACGTCCTTCATTTGCTTTATCTTCAAAGATTCATATATATATTGTTTTTAATGCCAATCCCTATGTCAGCCAAGTACTGTGGTGTGTGGTTGTGCACAATCAGGGGTGGCTGCATTCAGTCTTGCACATGCTGCTTATCAAACACAGATTAAAAATAACCCAGCAGACACTTTTCATGATTTGGCCTGGTTTTCCTTCCAGGTGCATGAGCAAATGCATCCAACCAAAAGGAGCAAAGGGTTTTAAGCTCATTCTTTAAAAAAAAAAAAAAAAAAGTTGGAATATGCAGCAAAAAAAAACCCAAAAAACATAGAGTAGATAAAATTAAATTCTCATCCCTTACACACCCCTGCCAAAATTAACGGCTCTGGAATTCTGGCCTCAAAAATGCAACTTGATCAGCACTTCCAGCTGCAACTGCAGTCAGTTTACTTGCTGGCCCAAATTCATTCCACACATCAGGCACTTAATTGTCCCATGCTTCTTATGCTACCAGTGAAAGAAAATACACCTCTGCAGAACAATTCCAACCCACTTAATATCTGAACTGCTCCCACTGGAAATGCCTGCTTCTCATCATTTACTAGAAAGAAAGCTTTGCCTTCTTCTCATCATTTACTAGAAAGAAAGCTTAGGGCAAACCAGCTCCAGGGTGCAGCTCCGCCTGCACCATCCTTGCTGGCAGCTTTGATTATACAAAGCACAGCAACAACTTTAGCAACAGCTGTTAATAGCAAGTAACAACATTTTATTCATTTAGAAGAACTACTGCAGAGCATAAGGATCAACAGCACTGAACGCTGTACCCAATACGATTTGACAGCTGTGGGCTGGCTCATTTGAATACCATCTTCACAGAAACAGAAAGTAACTCTTCTTGGAAATCACAAGCCTTTAGTTAGCTGTTAATGCCTTTATTCAGGGCAAGGCCACCACAAGTCATGGGGAATAACGAATACTATGAATTTGGTTGCATAAATTCTAGATAAAGAAATTCTTAGATATTTGGTCTGCAGTGGGAACCACATACTGCTCTTTCTTAACTTCAGTACTTGTGACTGTCTCCAAGGGATAAGATTAGTAACAGATTCATTTAACAATCTCCCTTACAATACGAGATACACTGGGATGATGTATTTTTACGTAAGCTTACATCTCGGCACTGAATTTACTTTACCTGTTTAAGTAAGAGGTGCCTGAGCTGGCAATTTCTTCCTGTCCTTGTGTAACATAGAAAAACATTGGCTTATCTGGCTGTGGCCACTGGAAATCAAACCCCTTCTTCACGCGGTCCGCTGGAGAGCACAAGAAAAGGAAACTAATTTTTAGCACTGTTTTACTAGCGAGAACATGCCACTTTTATAACAAAGCACCTGAAAGACTCAAGGGCAGTGGCAGGTCTCGTTAAATGAATGTATTAATACACTCATCCAGATGAAGGGTGAAAGGAAGTATTCTTTAAGGAATGGAAAGGAATTTTCAGGACTACTGTTCTTGCTTACCTGCAGTGACACCATTCTGGAGTGAACCCTCATAGAAGATGTTGGATGGGAAAGCACTAAGTGCAGGATGCATGCGGTACTGCACCTGCAGGCGGATCGGCCGGATCCCCAGCACCACCAGCCTCTCGAAGAGGCTCTGAGACAGCCCAGCCTTAGCAGCTTTCTTACACATCACAACAGGACCAAGCTGGCAGTGGTCACCCACAAGAATGAGCTGTGGAAAAGGAAGTTGGTAGACCTTTAAGTTTCTATTCTCTGAAACTTGCCCAGTAGCTAGAAACAACAGCAATATCCTGCTATAAAATATAATGGGAACTAACCAATCTGACATGTAATAAGCTTCAGATCTAATCTCAGGTTTATAAATCTTTAGTGTCAAACTAGCTTTTCAGCTCATCATTTTAAAGTAAAATCTTATTCAGTCTCCTGCGTTCGACATTGTCCTGCATGACATGTCCTTGTCTCTAAATTGGAGAAAAATCAATCTGATAGATGGACTACCTGATGGATAAAGAACTGGATGGATGGCCACACACAGAGTTGTGGTCAATGGTTCACTGTCCAGCTGGAGACCAGTAATGAGTGGTGTCCCTCAGGGACTGGCGTTGGGACAGGTCTTGTTCAACATCTTTGTTGGTGACATGGACAGTGGGTTTACTGTAAAGGTGGTGAGGCACTGGAATGGGCTGCCCAAGGAAGCTGTGAATGTTCCACCCCTGGCAGTGCTTAAGGCCAGGGTGGACAGAGCCTTGGGTGACACAGTTTAGTGGGAGGTGTCCCTGCCCACGGCAGAGGAGTCGGAACTTGATCTAAAGGTCTTTTCCAACCCTGACTATTCTACGATTGTTCCAACAGTACCAACATGTTCTAAGCAAAGGTTATGCATGGAAACAGAAAACTAACAGGATTAAGACAAAGATGCTTCTATCTGTAGTATGGAAGAATCTTCCACAAAAGGATTTTTTTTGTATGCCTACAGTGTGAATGTTGCTGCTACTTCCTCTATTCATAAACTTTAATGAGATTTTCTTTAATCAAGTACAACAATTCCTACCTGCTTTGCTCCCAGCACCACTGGCACCATGCACTCTGGCTCAGTGGCCTGTGTGCTTTCATCAATCAGAATGGAGCGGAACTGCATCTTTGCAAGCCTTGGGTCACCAGCTCCCACACATGTGCAACATATCACATCTGCGTTCTGAGACAGAAATACAACTAAGATTAATCAAGTAGGGTATCAACAGCCAGTATTTCTACATGGAGGAGTATCCAACATGACTTCAGACACCTCCCAAAGCCAAATTGCGCTCTCATCTCCACCAGCAAATTGCGGTCAAGCCTCCATTGGAAGAAGGCAATTATTTAAGCTACTAGAACCAATACCCCTTACCATAAGTAACTCCCGCTCTGCTGTTCGTTTCAGTGCCCGATAACGTTTCTCATCAGCAGATGACAGTTCTCCAGTTTCATCTTTAAGCTGCTGCAGTTTCTGAAGTTCTGGCATGCTGGAAAAAAGGAATTTTGCTTTATGGCCTAATTAAAAACTTCATAGGATTCCAGCAGAACTCATTTGTAAAACTAAACAGGACACAAGTATTGAACAAAGAAGTTATCACCAAGCAAGTACACACTCGTCACCATGACACAGTTCATCACTGATGTCTATCACAACACTTCAGTTGTTTTTTTTTTTTGGTTCCCCTGCTCCTTTCAACAATTTCTTACCTATCCATGTTCCTGATCTGGTTATGCAACGCCAAGAAGGATACAGGAGAGTCAATTGCCTCACGACTTTTAGCACACAGACGAACCACTTTCAGTCCAGTTTGATGGATCTTCTCAGTTAACTGATCCACAGCAATGTTACTCGGAGCACAGACTAACACAGGCCTTGGGAAAATACAAAGCAGTAAGTCTCAATGAGCTGTAAACTTTTTTCTATTAGACTTGCAATAAAATCCTGTGCTCCAACACAGGTCTCTGAAAAATATGCTGGGGAAGAACAGTTTCTGAAATAAGCACAAGTCTTCCCAGAAAAAAAAAATATACTTGTAAAAAGTCTTTCTAGTTCAGCAATATGAATTATTTTGATTTTAAAATGAAACAGTTTCTTTGACCATTAATAAAATGACCTCATACATACAAGGTTCAGTGAGAACAGTTCTTACCCATTGCCCTGTCTAGCCAGATGATAGACAATTGTGGCTGATGTCACTGTTTTTCCGGTACCAGGAGGACCCTGAATAAGGCTCAGAGGTCGCTGCAGGACAGTCTTCACAGCATAAACCTATTCAGTATTCAATGCACAGGAAGTTACAAAGTTGTTCAAGCTCTATTTATAAATCCTTTCTCTTTCGTGTATAGTAAAAAGGAGATGATGTTACCTGAGAATGGTTGAGATCAGGAAGTCCTTGTGCTGTAAAGCGCTTTGGCAACTGGCATTTAATAATTACATCTTCCACCTCATGACCTAACAGCTTGTGATAGATGTACCCAGACACAGAGGTCTCATCCACAGCAAATGTTTTTAAAGCACTCTGCATTCTGAAATGAAAGGACAGAAAACACCCCAGAATCAGTATGACCTCAATTACAACTATCCACAAATGTCCAACACAAAGGTTAATCAGACATCAGATACAAAATATACCTTGGGAAAAGAGCAATGTAAAAGAGTTACTAACAGAATTTAGACATAGAAACCAGACTTGTGAGAACACAGATTTTTTCATTATACTACAAAGTGCTATAATCATAAAAATCTGTAGCGAAACATCAGACAGAATCTGTAACAGTAATTTTAGGTCTAAGATTTGATGAAAAATTGTATTTGGGGTATCTCATGATTACAAACCAACTCCTATCTTACAAAATGCAGTACAGACATCTTTGAAGTCTACTGACCCAACGGCCAACTCAAATGCCTTGAAATTTCAGCTAGTTAAAGCTATTCAAAGTCTAGGAATGTCAATTAAAATCAGAGAGCATTTCATGATGGAGCAGTGTTCCGGAAGCGGAAGACAGTTCTTTTTTACATTCCAAGTACTGAACATAAGGCAACTTCCCTCCCTCCCACCAATGTATTTGCAATACACCTTAAGCATGCCTTCAAAAATGAGAAAAATTGGCAGCTTTATGGCATTCAGGCTAATGCAGTTTCTAGTGCAAGTCAGACCTGCTGCTCTATAAGCTAGATACGGCATTCACAGACTCGATACATTGGGCACACTCAGATTCCTGACTCCTAGTGTCACCAAACAATGCAACTTTTCCTGTTCAAGGATTCCCTCTGAAGGTAAAGGAAAATACACACACAGCAACTGCACCCATTATGCACTCAATTCTGAAGTACTTTCTCAATACCTGTCAAATGAAGTCGACTTCCACACAAAATCCACTTGGAAGTTATGAGTGACTTCCACAGGTGCTCCCACGCTGCTCCTCAGCTCTATGGCTATCTCATCACCATAATCTGTAGAACCTCGTTAAGTAGTAATCTGCAGCAAACTTCTCCATTGTATTTTTCCCAATTTTGGTATTATTTTAGCAAACCCCCCCATGACAAATTAAAAATTAGCTCAAAATTACTTTTGGACATGTTTACTGACTTCTCGAAGAATGGCTTCAACCTTCCATTAAGCCTTTCTGAAGGCTCACTAAGTAAAGGATACTATCAGGAACTTTGATAACATGACCAATTCCTTTCCACAAAGGGGCTAGGTCTCCTTTATACCTCAGACAGATCTCATCTCCTTGCATAAGACGCATATCTACAAAGGAAGGAAAAATGTTCTCAGAATATTCACCAAACTCCCAAACCAAAACAATACTATCTTATATCCCAGGCCAGACCAGACGAGCTCTCTGAACACTGATATTATTCACCAGGCATAAAACAACCCAAACAAAACATACAAAGTGTCATTACCTGAATCAGTCTTTGGCAAAGTGAAATAGGCAATTCTTTTCTTGTTCAAGCCCAGGTCCCACCTGACTGTGATGTTATCTTGGGTCTAATAAGTAAAGAAAATGTATCCATTAGGTTCTTAAATAGCTGTTCACTAACTCATACAATCCTCACTATCCTCTACTTCAAAACAGTGGAGAAATGAAAACTTGACCCGAGATCACACCATCTACAGAAGATAACTCTGCTCTACAAGAGCTACTCAGTTAATGAGAAACAAAGTCCTAATCAGCACCTGCATTATTCTCACACAGACACACCCCCCCGCTTTTAAAACATTCACAAAGTGCTTGCACACAGCTCAGGTGTGACTGGAAGTTCTGACAAAGGTAACAGCAGGTTATAAGGATAACAACATAAGGTGGCCAAGTCACAGTTTTACAATAATATATGGCTCTTGGAAAGATGAACCTTTCAACACAGAAAAGATGGAAGTTTCCAAGTGTTTCAAGCTGCTTTTTAAAACCTCAGTTTGAGAATTTCCTCCTTTCCTCTCCCTGCTATCAGACATCACTATTACTACTATAGTTATTGTGCTGTAATAGTATTGTAATAAAGATGTCTGTTTCACTTGAGCCTCCTTTCTATGCTGTTAACAACAACCATATGTTTGACACCAAAGAACTGGTCAGAAGCCCCCTCAAGCAGGCATATTTCAAGTGTATTACCTGAGACTCCTTGAGTTTCTTGTCATAGTCTGCCTCAAGCTTGACCAGAGGACCAAAGATATTTTGGTATTGATAAGCATCTTCATATCTAAGCAGAACATGCTGTGGTTCTTCATCAACACCAGGCTTTTCCAAGTCCTCAAGGGTTGCAGATGGATTTTCCTAGAATTTGAAGCCCACGTGGTTTCTTTCAAAGTTTTAAATACAAACAAGTGACAAGTATTCACTGTGCAATATGACTGGTAACAGTGTTCTACTACTACATGAAGTTATATATCAATGAATAAGCATGACATGGTGTTAACACTACACCCAGATATTATATGTCATACTCGCATCCAGTCAGTTTTGTTATGCTTTATAGAACATAGAGAAAAACTTCTCAGAAAACAACAGCTGAATACTAAGCATGGATGAAGAGTTCCCTACTCAGCTAGTCATCACATAATGCAGAAGCAAATGAAAGACGTGATACGGGGAAGGAAAGCTGTTTTTTCAGACTGCCTAACAGCGCAACTTGAACAGCACTGAAGAACCCAAAGGTGAAACCTTCCTACTTTGATAAACAATTTCCTGTATGCTTTAATCAATTCCAAGATGCACTGCTTGTCAAACCTGTAGGATTTAAGCCTCATGTGATTTAAGTATGTTCCCTGCCTTATACAGCTGCTAAAACAATCTTGTCCTTCCTTTGTAAAAACACAATGTTAGCACTTGGTAAAAATAACAAGTATTTGAAAATCAGCACATACCTTCCAAAGTTCTTCCAGTTTGTTAATCTGCTGAGCTGTAATCTGACGGGCTCTCAGCTGCTCCTGCTCAGATGGAATCTTCACCAGCCATGAAAGGAAACAACGATCTTGGATAAGAGGCTGCCACTGTGAACTGTCCCAGTTAATATCCTTTAAACTGCTCTGGCTGGCACATGGCTGCCTGCACAACCAAAATATTGGAAAAAATTGTTAAATTAGACAAGTATAAGAAAAAGTCTGTCATGTGAAGTGTAAACCTAGGTCTATTCTGCTCCTGAAACAACTCAAATATCTCAGTCAAAAGCAGAAAACAATCCCACCCTATAACCTGCTGTGCCAATTCATCTTTTGGTTCCTTTTTCTGCTATTTCAACACTTGAAGGCTCAGGATTTTAAAGTGTTGAGTGTTTCTAGAACTGAAAATTGTTAACATCTAAAGTATTAAATGAGACACCTTTGAAAGTGTTACAGACCATTAATATCATGCACATACGTAATATATCAGAAAACACTTGGGATTACTTCCCATCTGTTGTTTAGACAAATAGAAGAACTCATTCCATAGAAACACACCTTCTGTTGTCAAATACATGGTGACAGCCTTTAATTAAAATAGATTCTATCAGAAATCATTATTTTAATTGAATCTATCAGAGAACAATTTCCAATTTACTACTGTCCTCAAATGATTCTATCAGCTGATAGAAAAAACATTGTGTAATGTCACTGCTCCAGTAGGGCTCCAGTCTTTTCCTGAACCTATCTGCTACTCTTCCAAGTCTGAAAATCAGTTTTAGAAAAGGGGAAAACCATCTTTCTTCCATTAAGGACTGCTTCACTTCAGGTATATACTTTTCTCTGGAACCAAGACAACTGCCTAGTATAACAGAATGTAATGATTATCTACTTGGATACAATCCATCTGAAGGAAAAAATGGTGTCAAATTAGAGCATAAAACATATTTTGGTACAAAATGAAACCAAGCATCACCATTTAGAAAACTAGCTTATGGAACAGACTTGACACAAACATGCCAACAAAGGCATTCGCTCACCTGCACAGCAAAACCACCACAGAGTCTGCCTTAGCTGGAATAAAGCCCAGGAGAAACACATTGCGACATCCACAGTTGTAACATTCCAAGACAGTCTCTCCTAGAGGCCCATCCTTATGGAGAGTCACCTCCTTGCACTTCGCTCTCACAAGATGATTAACAATGTGGCTGAAATCAAAGAGGATATACATTAGTACTCATTCAATAGGAAAATCATATTAACTCCTAACTTAATATATCAGCTCACTTATTAAAAAATATAAAAATCAATTTATGCTGTGGCACACATCTGTAAGATACAAGCACAGATACTAACAGAGTTTCAGTGTTTTCTCAGTGCATAAATGCTTTAAGGCACTGCCACAAGAGAAGCACCCGGAGAGGAGATATAAGGACACCCTGAAACAGTATCTTAGCCTTGGCCATACTGACTAACATCAGTGGTCCACCCTGGCTTCCAATCAGGAGATTTGGAGACATCATACATAACGCTGCTGTCTCTTTTGAGAACACATGCAGAATCAGTCTCAAGGAGAAAAGACAATGCAGAAAAGAACCATGCCCTGCCTACACCACCTAAAGAGACCTTTTGCTGTGCTTTTTGCAACCGGACTTGTCTATCCTGCATTGGTCTTTTTAGCCATCAGTGAGTGCCTGTAATGAATGTGGATAAAACCCCTTCTCAAATCTTCATTCACGAAGCCAAGCCATGATGATGATGACACAAATATGAAAGAATAGGAAACGTGTAAAACTTTCTTTCAAGTTCCTGCTAATTGAAAGAAGGCTCCCAAAGCTCCATAGGTCAAGAAGTGCTTTGCAGGAAGACACGACAGGGAAGCAGCAGTGAGCTCACTTCATGAAAGTGATTCAAGGGAGATTGAGGTCTAAGCTGGTAAAAGCAGCAAGCTACAGAGGCACTTGGAGGTTCAAACTGAAGTCATCAGACTTTGCTTATCACCAAAATCTAGGTCACAGCCACCACATCACTTCAGAACAAACCCACTCTGGAAGCAAGATTGTTAT
Source organism: Forpus xanthops (assembly GCA_032466535.1). Taxonomy (NCBI): domain Eukaryota; kingdom Metazoa; phylum Chordata; class Aves; order Psittaciformes; family Psittacidae; genus Forpus; species Forpus xanthops. Next base: position 6,826 of record JASSUY010021800.1, on the reverse strand, counting down.
TGTTATTTACCTGCCAGATGTATTTCCACGCCCGTTACAGAACCACTTTTTGCTAGTGTTGCAGTAAACCACACAAGCAGGATCATGGATGCCACAGTAACTGGAATTACAAGTGAAAAACAGGGAGTGATTGGGTACTTGCTTATACAAAAACTCAAATGCAACATTTAACTGTGTGGCATTGTCCAAAATCACAGGGAAGTGATAATTAAGGAACACAAGTGCTGATAAAAGCATCAGACACAAGCTAAACTCCTGTTCTGAGTCACAGGTATTTCAACATTTCCCACCATCACCATTCTTAGGTTGGCTTCACTTTCTACTCACTCCTCAAGGGAAGTCCAAAACCTGCTGGACAAGGCAGCCCTAAGTAACCAACAGAGCTCACCAGAGGGCACCATTCTCCTACCACTACATGGCTGTGTCCGAAGAAGTTACTCTCAAAACCCCAAATCCCATGTACACCTTTCACTTCTGGAAATAACAAGCCTGGGGCAAAGCTCAGGTCTTACCTGCAAGCATGCACAGGAAGGTCTTTTGTGTAATAAGTATCTTCTTCATCTTCTTCAAAATTCAACTCTGCCAGAAGCTGGCTGGTTTTAGCCACATTATCATCCACAGCTCCATTCTGGAGAATGCTATCAGGTCCATTCACCTGAAATACAAGGTCAGTGCTTAAGTTATACAATCAAAATACAGTCCACAAGATGAAGGCAAGGACAGTAACCCCAACTCCTCCCAACAAAAATTTTGGTTTCATTTGGCAAATCTCAACAGGGAAGTGCTGGTAGGAGCTGAAACACATCCCAATTATAGCACCAGTATCCACTTCACTAGCTCCAATTTTACAGGACTACTAGAACTCCAACTAGTAAGTGGAAAAAAATTGACAAAGGATATTGCTCTTCAGCACTGACATTTTTCCATCTTATACAACACACCAAATTCCATTTAAACAACTCCAGCAGTATCAAAAGTTGGCATTTTTTCATCCTTCATTTTATTCCAGAAATCCATCTGAAAACATTGTATAGGACATTCCTCACCTATTTCTGCTGTTGTGTATCCACTAAATCAATTTTGTTCCCACTTCCAAGATATCAGAAGTACAACTTCATGATACGTGGACCAGAGAGAGCAAGAAATCAAGAAGCTTGCGCTCCTACACGCCTAATTTAACAAAATTGTATGACTATCAGTTTGGTTTAGGTATGACACAACTTCCTAAACTGCAAAAGGGCAAACCCCGTAATGCAGCTCAAGTTTCAGAGCACCACACCTCAGAGATGGAGGTGCTAAGGCAGCACATACAAACGAGGTGCTCTTTCCACTGAGGATGCACTGCCAGAACCATGAAGCTCTGCACCATTTGGTGCTGTGTCAGCAGCTTTTACACACCAAGCACCTCTCCTGTTAAAAATAACTGCATTTTGGCAATTCTGAGCACAGAGCATGCACCACCAGGAAGGAGCACCAAAAAGTAGGAAAGTGAGAGTAGATCTGGGCATAGCATTGCCCCCTGGACCTCCCTCCCAAAACAAAACTTTGTTCATTCAGTCACTTGATACTTCGATTCTCACTAAAACCTGAGAAGAGGGAAGTGTCCCACAATCCATGTTAACTTTGAGTGGAAAAAGGAGGGAAAGGGACCACCAGAGTGCCTGCAATAGTTAACATAATAATGACAAAGCATTCAGAGTGCTCTGAGGTAGTTTGCCTATCATACGTATTAAACCCTCCTGATGACTTTAGAGGTATTGGGTTAGGATGAAATTTATTTCTGAAAGTTTAACTAGCTAATAAATGAGAGCATAAGAATCACTCAAGGCCTTTGCCTACTGATACAGTAATTAATAACTCTTGCACTTTGACATTTAATGCAATTTATCTGCTATCTGTAAGTTAATTCTCTACAGGAGATGAGAAAGCTGCCCCCAGTGAGGAGAATGCTAAATCTTTATTGAAACAAATTTGATAAAAATAGTTGCTGTAGCATTTTAAAGCCAGAACTCAGCAGCAAATCCAAACAAGCTTACTTCCCTGAGTGCCTCTTTCAGGTCCTATGCCAGCCAGTGTCAGTACTACACATTAAAATTTAACAGCTACTAGCAAGAGTTAAAATAAGTGGAAGCTACTTCACATCTGCCCTCAGCAGTAAGAGCTGGACTCAATGACAGTAGCTTTGTTTCATTATCTCCAAATGAAATGAGGTGCATTTGCAAAACACAATCTAAACGGTTTGACTTTCTATGGATGTTATCTCCAAGTACTGGCTTTTAATAGAAAGAATCAGCTAAGAGGAACCATCAGCACAGAGCGTGCTCAAAGTGTGTAAAAGCAGCAGAGGGGAAAAAGGAACTGCAGCAGCATGTAACAAACCATGCAAGGACCCAAACCCACCCAGCTCACTGCGTAATAGCACCTCCATAGATGTTTGAAGATAAAAATCCATTTTAAACAGATAGTGTCATTTCACAAAGCATGACAATAACTTACTAACTGAACATGGAATGGGTGGAATCCCAAAGTCTTAAGTTAGTCTGAATGTCTTAGAGGCACAAACACCAAGCATTCATAGGTGCACCTCTATCAGGCTGCTCCAAAGAGCCACAACACACGTTATGTATATAATTATTATACACAGCAGCTGATAGCTTTAACAATTTTTTTTGGTGCTCATAAAGATTTGCTTAGCAGTAACAAAACTGCAAAGTTTTCAAGGCAGAAACTCAAAAAACTGTAACTGCAAGTTATTTGTACTCCTGCACCAGGCGACTGTCAGTTACACCTCAGGGAGCTCCAACCCTTCCCAAGTTAGGCAGAATGATGTCACCTGTGACGGTGGAAATACTCAGCCTTGGCAGGCAGACAACGAGGAAGTGAGCAACTATTGTTCTGAACCTACTGTGATGTTAGCCTATATGCATGTCATTAACAATCTGGCACCATCAACTGTTGTACAAGCTGGGGGGGGGGGTGACGGGGTGCCTTATTTATTTTTAAAGTGTTGACTGAAACTTCCAGCACAGCAAGTTCAACAGCTACAGCAATGTGAGGAGCACTGAGGTGCTCTGAAACTATTACCAAGGTACTGCTCCCTCCATTGCTCCCTTGTTGGTCTCTAAAATACTAGTCAAGGGACAACAGTAAAGGCCCAGAGAACTGAGTAACAGAATAGTAAACCAGACTATGTAGTTGCTTCTTCCAAGCATAATCAAGGCCCCGAATCAGTAGTAAGAGAACACAATCCTCTCAGTTTCTCCTGGTGCTTCTGACTAACACAGCCCACCTGCATCAGGAGCTCATCCCCAGGTGAACACAGCTACATACCCTTGATGTAGTCCTACTCTAAAGTGGTGCATTCAAGCTGGAACAAGTAAACTAATTGCAGTTATGTAGGTATTTTGCTAGAAGAATACTCTTGCTCCAGAACTACGATGCCCTTCGACATGGCAGTCACTTCAGGACACCCTGTCACACTGTTCCAATTCAGCTCATTTCCCTCTCATGCTTGATGAAACAAAAAATACACACCTCTGGAATTGCACAAATAACCCAACTGTTTGTTATCTGTAGATTCTTTATATTAAAGCTAGAGACTACTTACTGTACCTTATTATAATCTCCTATACTCTTGGTTTCCCTTTCAAAATAAGGAAGTGGCTACTATGGAGAATACTCACTCCCACAGCACCTCCAAAAGAGTGCAGAGTAAGCTGTATTTCCGGATGGGACCTGAGGAACAGGGAGGTTATTTTGCCAAGACAAAAAGTCTTTGTTAGGACTGGAAGTTAAATACAGCCCCCATAGTCTAGACCACAACTCTAATAGCTGCCCCAGCCTCCTTCAACCACTGCTGCAACAGCTTAACTAACACAGCAACACCGTATGTCTTATCTAGCACTGACCCACCGAGTATATAACTGCTTCTAAGCATCATCCGTAAGTGCTTGTCTGGAAGAGTGAAAGAAATTAGGCAGAAATCAGAATTTATCTTAAAATATTCAGAAAAATCAATTCCCAAGTTTGATTTTAATCATATGTAAACAATGGAGATTGAGTTTCCTGAAGAGAACACAGTGGACATGGTTCTGTGCTCCTGACTGCTCGCTCTTGTCAGTTAAGACACTAATCAATTGTAACAACATCCTCTTAAACTATTAGTTAAATGTACATTGGGAACGGGAGCTCTTATAGATTGTCTCAATTAATCACTTCATTCAAGAAATCAGGTGCTCTGAATTGCTCGACTCATCTTTTTAAACTCTAGGTCACTAAAAAGACACCAGAGTATGAAACAGCAGAGTAAAAAGTACATCTCTCCAATGCTCACCAGCTTCAAATACACTTTATTTACTCAAGCAGCTTTACTTATAATCACAATGACAACACATGAATGTGATCAATTTTAGGGCCTTAGATGTTATTAGTTAACATGTCCCCTGCCAAAAGCCATAACAAGTTTAAATTATTTGTTGAAGGCAGCAAAATTTCCCCCAGAACCTTCAAGAAACACTTAATTTCTGATCTTATCACTCCTGAGACCGTTGCAAGGTACAAGTCTGAACAGCTCCAGGGAGCTGTGGTTTGCTGTGCTTCAGCTCAGGACTTCTCACACTTCAGTTCTGCTTGCAACAGATTGCTCCCAACCCTCCCCAAAACTTACATTTCTAGTCAAAATGGGGATCAGACTGACCGCAAGAGTCTGTGGAAATATCATAAGCACACTCAGCTTTAAAAATGTAATAAATAAGCCTCTTCTTGCCAGGCTGGATGGGTACAAACACTACTCCAGCTACTTTTTTTACCCCTTTTTACTTCAAAGCCTTTTCAAACATGTTTAGACAAAAGGACAAATTAATCCTCTTGTCTGGTCTTCTAGCTTATGAGGCTTATTTTGGGCTGGTTTTTGTTCTTCTTCTGGCCACACGTTTATTGTGAGATCTGGAATGATCACAACCCATTAAAGCTTAAAAAAAAAAAAAAAAAGATTTAATTAAAACTGCCTTTTAAATCAATTAATGCGCAGTCTCATTGTACACAGGCAAGGTTTTACTACTACTGTTAAGTAATCCTGATACCCCAATGCTCAAACTGAATAAAGTCTACCAAAGCCAAATGGAAAAGCTGAAAGTAAACAGAAATTAAACAGTCCATGGGATCCCGTCACTGTGTCTGTCTTATGCACACACTAGTCCAGAGCAAGTCACAGCACAGCAGCTACGGCCAGACTGTGTGCTGAGTACAAGAAAGTCCTTCAATTCATCCTGGGATAAATCCAATACAGCCAGGATGGGATAATACCACCTGCAGGCTCTCAGTACCTGCACGCACTGGCCTCTGCCATTTGCTCACTTCTCTATCCACAACTGGATTATTCACAGACCCTGATACATCAGCTTGTGCAAGGAAAAGGAAAATCAAGCCTGCTCGAACTGTGTTTGGTTCAGGATTCAAAGCTTATGTAAAGCATTTCAATTCGTCCTTTAAAACTCAGATAACATGCATTTCATTGTTAATAACGGGACCACAAGAGGATGCAATGAAACTTAGAATGGTCCATGGTCTTTAAACGGAAAATAGTTCGACTTCTTAAAAACCAAAAAGGAACTCTTCAGGGTTTTGGTTTTTACTACAGTCACAATGCAGAAGTGACAGGTATCATCTTGACGTATAGCAGATACTACTTTCACTTTTGAAAATTGTTAAATAAATGCATGTAGCAAATATCAACAGGGTATATTTAAAATAAAACCACAAAAATCACCTCTTTTTAAGCTAAGAGGAGCCAGACCTCTGAACTTAAACCTCAGGCAGTACTGACTGTCACTCCCATGCAAATCCAAACAGACCAGACCAGCAACTATGCAGCAGCAAAGGTGGCAGAGCACGATAAAAATAACAGTAATACCAAAAAATTAAAAGCACATTTCGCCTTTCTCCACAGAAATAAAAAAATAATAAAGGAAGTAATGCTGAATTTCCTCAGCACCCAACTTTTGGGAACCAAATGCTACCTATCGCTGCGCTTGTTTTACAGAGGAAAAGAAACGGAAGTAACACCCCAAAGCGTTTCTAACTTCAATGCAACACCGATGAGCGCCACAACTGTCACGACACAGCCACAGAGTCCACCGGCTTTACCAGTGTACAACCGGTTACCTCAGGGTGCTGCCCCTGCACCCCCGGGGCAGCGCTAGAGCTCCCGGCTGCCAGACCCGTTCCCGGCCGCGCTGTGCCGGCAGCGGGCGGCCCCGCTCCGGATCCACCAGCCTCCGACGGGGCGAGCTCGCAGCCACACGCGGCTTCCATTTCCCCGTCCGGCGCTGCCGGGGGCAGAGCGCCCAACCCCGCAACCCGCTCAGGGCTTCCCCCCGCCGGCCCCACGGCAGGGCCCGCCCGCCCCTTCCGGATTCCCCCCCCACACCCCCGGTGGCGGAGCCGCCCTGAACCCCCTACCCCCCTCGACACACCCCCGGCTCACCTGTGCTTCGATCGGTACTGGCGGTCCTTGCCCCGCTCCAGGGGGCCCTTGGCCCTGTCCCGGCCCCGCTTGCCCGGGCCCGGGAGGAGTTTGGGTCTGGCTTGGGAGAGTGAAGTCGGTGAACTCGAACTCGGATCCCTGCGTGTCGGCGCCGAGCAGCTCGGCCTCCTCGGTGTCCAGGAAGGTGAGGGTCTGCGAGCTGGGGCCATACGCCTCCACGCTCATGGCGGCGGCGGTCAGGAGAAGCGGCTCTTCCCCACCCGCCCGCCCCCCCCTCTTCGCCCGAGCCTCACCTCAGGGAGCCCGGGCGCCGCGCTACGCGAGCGGCAGGATCCGCTGCGC